>PVJH01033031.1:0-22012 GCA_004026705.1 Nesogale talazaci
TATATGCATGCAGATCTATTTCCCTATCATTATGTATAAATATATTTTTCTATGTACATGCCTGTATTAAGACCTTAATAAATGCCCTTTGGCTCCTATTTTTTCCCTCTATTTCCCTTTACTTTCCTCTTGTCCCACTATCATGCTCAGCCTTCGTTTAGGTTTCAGTAACTTCTTTTGGTTACCTTACCTTTGATCAATCCCTACCTTGAACACCCTCCTTGACACTGATTTTGGATTGCTTGTTCTCTTGACCCTGGGTTGGTCAAACCACCTCCTTCCCTCTCCTATATCCCTCCTGGAACCATTGGTCCCATTGTTTTCTCCTTCAGATTGAGCATCCAGCCTATCTTGTCTAGATAGACCTGCAGAGATAATAATATGCACAAAAAACCCAAGACATAGCAAGATGAAGCGATAAAAGAAAACAAAATGATGACAAGAAGAAAAAAATGTTGAGAAAAAAAGTAAAATAATGATAAAGAAAAAGCTGTATGGTTCAAGGTCTGTTTGTTGGCCTCTAGGAGTGTCCTCTGGTTGAATACGATGGGGTACCATGCCCTGGCCCCAAAGTCTATCCTTGGCACCCCCTCAGGACTTTTATGCTCTGCTTCCCCCACTGCTCTGCTGCATGCCCTCAGTGTTTTGTTTTGGTGTGTTAGGGTCAGACTGGGTTTGATCCGACATTGTGTCTCCAGTATTGTTCCCCATAGGGACATAGGTCAGCAAGAGACATCATGTTTCATAGTGGAGCCTGCCATATGGTCTTCTCTGTGTGCTGGCTGTTCTGAGTGGGGAGATCATCCTCAAGGCTTATTAGGCCAGGATGCACTCCACTCTCTCTTCCTTCCCTTTCATTTGTTTCCGGGTGCTCTGGTCAACTCCCTTTCCCCAAACTGCAGTTTCAGTGCTGTCCCCTAAAGTAAATTCTTCTGGGGGTAGGGGCGACTGTCCACAGAACAGGGATTGGGGCTGGGGCCTCAGATAACTTCCACTGGTTTCCTGCTCCATGCCGTTGTGCTGCATTCACATCTTAGAACACTGGGTTTAAGTCTGGTCCCTTTTTCCCTGTGGAGATATAAACAATACTCTCCCTCTGGGTGGGTTAGAGCCCTCTTTCATGGTTACATATTGCTATCTCCCTCTCCCCCCTCCTTTTTAGTTGGCTTCTATATGCAGCCCTGGATTTGGTCTGGCCCCTGCCATACTACCTGGACATCATCCTGGGGATTTTTGTATACAGTAGCATTTTCCCTATGCCTCTTTTACATTTCTTTTAAGCTTACCTCAGCGGACTCATGTTGTATTTGTCCTTTTGCCCTTGGCACTTAGCCTGATTTCCTCCAGTTCTTCCCATGCAGTGATATGCTTCAAGCACTCATCACTGCTTTTCAGTGATGCATAGTACTCCATTGTAAGTATATAACAGAGTATTCCATTGTATGTATGTACCACAGGTTTTTAATCCATTCATCACTTGATAGAAATGTGGGTTGTTTCTAACTCCTTTCAATTGTAAACTGTGCTGCAGTGAACATTGGGGCACAGATGTCTGACAGTGGTTTGTTTATTGCCTCTTCTGGATTTATGCCTAGTAGGGGGATTTCTGGGTCGTATGGTAGCTCAATGTCCATCTATTTTAGAAATTGCCAAATCTATTTCCATTGAGGCTGTACATACCTATCAGCAGTGGAGATTTCCTACCTCACCACAGCCCCTCCAGCACTTGTTGCTTTTTGATTTCTAGAATTGGGCTATCTTTGAGAGTGTTAGGTGGTATCTCATGGTTGTTTTATTTATTTATTTATTTATTTATTTATTTATTTATTTATTTATTTATTTATTTATTTTTGGGCATCACTGCCCTCTGGTGGTCATGGGAGCTACCCAGCACTGTTTCTGAGAGCAGACACTGGATTTGAACCGCTAAGCCCGCAAGCCGCAGTACTGTACTCAACCACTTAAACCACTGGGGCTCAGCCCTCATGCTGGTTTTAAATTGCATTTCTCTTATGGCTAATGATCAAGAAATTTTTTTCATATGTCTATTGGACATTAGGATTTCTTCCCCTGTGAATCTTCTGTTCTGGTCTTTTGTCCACCTCCTCAGTGGTCAGTTTGTTTTTCTCTTTTCATAAGCTTGCCAAGTATTGTAGATTTCAGTAATCAGGCCTTTGTCTGATGTGTCATTGCTAAAGATATTTTCCCAGTCAGTGGACTCTTATTAGTCTTGGTGAATTCTTTAGATGTACACAGGTGATTTATATTCAGAATATCTCATTTGTCAATTTGTTGCTCCCTTGTATTTGTATCCTTCACTATTTCTGATAGCTTATCTATCCCTGTGCCAAAATTCTCAGGTTTGTCACAATTCCCTCACTAATGGTCCTAATTGGGGTTTTACCTCAAGGTTTGTGATCTACTGTGAGGTAATTCTTGTGCTTGGAATGTGGTAAGGGTCTTGCTTCATTTTTCTGCAGGTAGATATTCATTTTTCCAGCACCATTTATTGAAGAGGGCATCTGCTTCCCATTTTACATATTTTGATTCCTTATACAGTTGCCTGTATGCTATTGTTTTTATTTCTGGGTCTTTGGCTCTTTTTCATTGGTTTAAATATCTGTTGTTATAGCATTACCATACTGTTTTGACAACCGTGATCGTTCAATGCATGCTAATGTCAGGTAGATCGAACTCTCCCACTGTGTCCTTCTTCTTGAGGAGTTCTCTGTTATTTCTGGGCTTCTTCTCTCTCCATATGAAGTGGGTAATCAATTTTTCCAATTCTTTGAAGAATGATGGTGGTGTTCATATAAGGATAGCATTTACATTATATAGTGCCTTGGGCAGACTGGCATCTTTACTATATTGAGTTTTTCAATACATGATCATGGGGTATTCTTCCATTTCTTGAGGTTCACTCTTAGTTTTTTGTAATAGTGTTTTATAATTTTCCTCATACAAATCTTTCATTTTTAAGTCAAGTATTTCTTTATCTATCAAGTTAAGTCCTCTAATTATTGCTGTTTAAATCTATAGCCTCCTTTTGAGTTTCTTTCCCAGTGATCTGTCTTTTTCAGAGAGTGTTGTATTAGAGTCACCTACTATAATTGTTGAGCCTGTGATTTCTTTTTTCATCTTTTGGAGTGTTTGATTTAAGAATCTTGCAGGTCTTTTGACCTGCAGGATATATATGAGCGCATATATATCTATCATGCTCATTGAGTCTTGGTCTACTGTTCCTTTTTATAGTGCCCCCCTCCTTGTCTCTTGTTATGGCCTATAGTTTGAGATCAATTTTGTTTGATACTAAGATCACTACCCCTGTTTTTTTTTTCATTGTCATTTGCTTGGTATATTTTACTCCCATCTTTAATTCTCAACCTGTTTTGTCTGAAAACTTGAGTGTGTCTCCTGTAGGCAGCGGGTTGATGGGTTATGTTTCCTGAGCCAGTCTTTTAGCCTCTGCCTTTTAATACCTGAGTTCAGGTATTATTGATATTTAGTGTAAGTACATCTATCTTTGGTCTCTGTGATGTCATCTTATACCTTTTTTATTGGGTGTTTTCCTACCTACCTTTTTTTGTCCACTTATGTTGTGTCACTCCTCCTCTTGAATGTGTAAGTGGCATCTAAACTTAGCAGGATCCTAATGGAATTCCTAACCAACTCTGCCTTCCTCAAGTTCTGCTTAAATTACTCGACATCAACCTCTCTCAGGGGAGAGCAAGTCCATCCAAGCAGAGTGCACACATCAGGAAACGTGGGTCATTCTTGTATCTCTTTGCTCTCCCAATCTACACTCAATGTGTCAGGAAACTCTGTTGGTCCTACTCTCAAAGTATATTCATAATTTGACAACTTTGACCACCCTCATGGCTTCCACCTTGTCAAAGCCACCATCTTCTCTAGTCTTGGTTTTCTGACTATTCTTCCTGTGCTGATGGTTTTTGTCCCCTGACAATCTATTCTCAATGTCCCCCTGCCATTAAGATGCACATAAGACTACATCAGTCTTTTGTTCAGATCCCTGTGCTAATCTTCTCCTTTACATCCCCACACTTGTCACCACTGCCCTCATTTTATTCAGAGTCGAGCCCCAGGTCCATATGTAGGCTCACAGAATGCAGCTTCCTGTGACCACTCTCTGACCTGATTTCCATCCACACTTTTTCTGGCTTACTTCTTCACAACCATTCTTAAACCTGGAATTTCTAAAGTCTAGATTCCATGAGAATGTGAAATTCTATTCTGCATCTTCCTACCTTTGATAAGAATTCTTCTATAAAATATTTGCCTAGTTCTATCTTTTAATTTCCCACAGTAGTTATCCCTTCCTAGTTTGCTGAAATGTTTGCTTACTAAGTTTATTTTTTATTGTCTATTTCCTCTGGGACAGTGGTTCTCAACCTGTGGGTCGTGACCCCTTTGGGGATTGAATGACCTTTTCACAGGGGATACTCGACTCACAGAAGTAGCAAAATTACAGTTATGAAGTAGCAACAAAAATAAATTTATGGTTCAGGGATTACCACATGAGGAACTGTATTAAATGGCTGAGGTATTAGGAAGTTTGAGAACCACTGCTGTACAATATAAAAGAATAAGAATCTCATATTGTGCCCTGTTGTGAGTCAAATGTCTAGAACAGTGCCTGGAACACATGCATGTTTAGTGTAGTGAAGTAAAAATTTCTGGAAGGCAGCTATGTTCACTATGAAGCAAAATTTTGTAATATGGTAATTCTACCCATTTCTTTCTGATGTGTTTGTTGTAAATTCTAGCTTTTATGACTAGCTGGGATCCCATTTTGATGTGACTTCTCTTCTGTGCTAATGGACAGGTTTAAATTGGGGTGTACTCTGAGTCTTCAGCCACAGTGGCCCAGTGGCTCACACCCTGAGCTGTTTGAAAGATTTACATACTTGGGAATTCACAGGAGCAATTCCACCTTTTCTTATAGAATCATTATAAGTCAGAATCAATTTAATGGCAGTGATTTTTTTGAACCTTATTAGTGGGTGTGAGTCAAGTCATCACCTTTTGTTTCCTTGAGGATATTGTCCCCTGAAAGACAGAACCATACCTCCATCAAAGTCATTCCTCTATATACAGCAGAAGGACCACAGGAAGCATCTCAGGCCCAGTGGAAGAAGAACCAGCAATGGTGAAGGTTTGAAAGCTCCATCTGAAATGGTGGAGGCACCAAAAACTGCAACATGGAGACCATGGGACAGAGCAAAGAAACAAGTCGAAGTTCAGCAGCCAGAGCAAGAATATGATGAAATAGAACAGAGGAGTATCCCCGAGACCATGAGACTCTGAGTCAGATCAGCTGGCTAGCTTCCTGATTAATGGAGGTAGATGCCAAGAGACCATGTGGGCTGAAAATCTAAGGACTCTAAGTTTCTAGAGAGAAACTGAGCTACTGGTTGAGCAGGGGTGTTGCTCTGGGCCAGTACTATATCTTTATTCCTTCCTCATTCTGACTCGTGGTAATCTGTTGACCTCCCTAATAAGCCCCCTGAATCTAGAGTATTGTCTGTGAGTTCTGTGTGGCCATTGAAGCAGATTTTTGAACTCAACGAGAAAATAGAGTATCCTGGGAGAAACAGTTGGTATCATAATAGAGAAAGGAGGGTGGAGGCATGCCTGTCTTCAGCCTCATAGCACTTGGATGGACTTGGCTTCTCCTTCTCTCTTACTGTCCTCAGAAGAGATCAGATAGGTCTCTGCTTCATTTAATCACTCAGCAAACATTTGTCAAATAAAGGACTGCAATCCAGAATGCCATTTACTTTGGGCTTTCAAAAACCAGTGACTGTCAAATTGATTCAAATTGTCAAATCAGAGTGACTTCCTGTGAGTTAGACCCAAACTGTCCTCCACATGGTTTTGATGGCCCATTTTTTAGAAATACATCTCCAGCCGGTGGGGGATAACTTTGGGCAGCCCCAAACCCTCAATCTTTCAGTTTGCAGCAAGCTCACTAACCATCTGTATATTCTCCCAGGGACTCTTGGAGATACCTTCAAAGTCAGCCTTCCCACTGGTATCCTTCCTGTGTTTTCAGCTATGATGCTTCCCAGGGGTTCTTCCTCTTCAATCTGATCTGTTCTGCTTCTCACCTTGACCTAATCATCCCAAGATACAGGTTCATACTTAAAGCTTCCATGTTGATTCCCCCATACGTCTTTCATTTCCTGGATTGGGCAAGAAAGGGAAGGCAGAAACACATGGCCAGTTTCCCCTCATCTTTCAATGTTTACTATGGTAAAGAGAAGGAGCCCTGGAAGCACAAGGGTTAAATGCTCAGCTACTGTCTGGAAGGCTGAAGATTGAAGGTGGGTGGAACCCATGGGTTGCTCCTGAGGAGAAAGTTGTGGAAACCTGCTGCAGGGAAGATTCACAGCCTTGGAAACTCTGAAAGGCAGATCTCCTGGATGGGTCTTTTACTCAGTAAATCATTAGTTTGATAGTGTGAGTCAGTCTCTAGGAGTTGGAGTGAATCCAATGAACTTCAGTGTTCCGACGTCAGACCCTGCTGACCTTACTGTATTTTGGGAAGCCAGCCTTGGCCTCTAGCTGGCCTTTCTCTAGCTCCAGCCCTTGAAATGCAACACTGCTTGCATTCGTCCAGATATTATGGAATATTTTCCAATTCAGAGAGGAAGTGATTTGCATAAATGCTAGATAATATAAATGAAGTTCTAATGCCTGACACCACATTTCCTTCCTGTTAATCGGCTCAATCTGAAAATCAAAGATATCCACCCACATCCTTAGGGGACTCATTGAAAGTCTTATGCAGCTGAAAAAATGTCTAATCTCCTTTTCTCCATGACGCTTGCCATCAATTAAAGACTTTTCAGAGTGTAAAATATGCATTTGTGTGTCTGTTTTCAAAGTAACTAAAGACCAGATTTTGACCATTGATGTCAATGCTGAATACGCCTGCCCCATGATAGGGACAGTTTTTTGTGTATGTGTGGTTAATTTGGGACTTTGGGAATGTGCTATACTATTTTTATCTGTCTTTCCTACCAGCATAGCATTTCCAAGTCATAGAAGAATATGCTCCCCCTCCCCTTTTTAGAAAATTCACCCAATGTTTTTGATTCTTTCCATAAGAAACTTTTAGATGGTGTTGCTGCTTTTAAGTACCATCAGTTTGTTCCGACTCATATTAACCCCCGTGCGACTACATGAAACTCGGCCCAGTTCTGTGGCATCCTCACAGTGTTTAAAAAATCTACAAAGTTTGTTTATGGGTAACATAGAGAGACTTCACATCTCATACACTTCAAAAGTTCAGTCACCTCCCTAACAGCTGGGCTGCCATCATCACGATCAATTCCAGCACATTTCTTCTTCCTAGTACTTGTTAGCTCCCTCTTTCCTGCTAGCCTCCCCTGTCTTGTCCTTTTGAGTCTCCTAATGCAGTTAGTTGTCTGTATAGGCTTATCTCATCTGGGTTTCATATACAGACAACCTTAACAATCAAGGCAGAACACAAATGAATGGCCCATCCACAATGACCCAGTGAAACAAAGAAAAAAAATGTAACCCCTACAGGAGACTACATTAAAAGTTGGAGCAACTATTCATTAGGTCCAGAGATGACAAGGTGTCACATTTGGCCCAAGCTATAATTGCAATAATCCACTCTGCAATGCACTCTGTGTGGTAGCAAAGCTTTTCGCATTTCTGCCCAGAGTCACAGGGGATGCACCAGAGACTTCATCTGGGTGGGGGATTCACAATGTTTCTTATGTTTGCATCCATTGTTGCAGTCTTATGGTAATCCCTCTTGTCCAGGGTCTTCCTATTTTTTAGTGCTCCTTAACTTTACCAGGCATGATGCCCCTTTCCCAGGACCAGCCTCTTGTGATAGTGTGTTCAAAGCATGCCAGATAAATTCTCACCATCCTTGCTTCTAAGAAGCATTCTAGTTATATTTCTTCTAAGACAGGTTTATTTGTTGTTTAGGTGATCCAAACGTTCTCTTGGTGCTTGCAATATTCTTTGTGAGAACCATAATTCAAATGAATCTATTGTTTCTCTGCTCTTCTTTACTCGTAAAGAGTGACAAACTTAGAAATCCACCCTGTCTTGTAGGGTCCCTCTAAATTAGAATCGACTTGATGGCAGTGAGAGCTTTTAGGAAGTTTCCCTCCCCTTGTCTGTGCGGTTTCTTGAAAGTGGTTAGTATTAATTCATTCACTTATACAAAGTTAAACATGCATTAATACAGGTTATACAAGCAGGACGTCATGAGAAACATTCTTATTCTCAAGAATGTGACCAGTACTTTGAGTACTAATAACAGCTAATACTGAGAGGAAGAACTTTGGGTTATCAGCTGAGTCAACACCCAACCTATCAAAAGAGGATAGGATAAACCAGCTTTTCCAGGGTTCTACATTTAAGGAATTCGCCAATCTTCTGTTTTCTTGTACTGTGATGGCTGCCCTGGATGGTAATGCTGGAAGCAGTGCCACCAGGATTTCAAATCCCATCAAAGTCAACCATGATGGATAAATTTAAGTGGAGCTTCCAGACTAAGACAGACCTGGAACATAAGCCTGAAGATCAACTTCTAAAAACAAGCCAGTGAATATTTTTGAATCAAAGATGAGCCCTTTGAGAAGGTACTTAAAACACCCAACGGCAGCAACAACTGAAGCAAGTCTACCAACCTTTGCCAAGATGATGCGGGGCGAGGAAACATTTCGTTCTGCTGGGCATGGGATCACTGTGAATCCCAACGTACTCCATAGCAACTAAAACTCTTCAACCGATAGATCTACTGAATAAGTCTCTATCGCTTCTGTTTACCTTTCATACTGAGAGCCAAAAAAAACACCCCCAAACCCTAAAAAGTAAAGGCATGGCTACAGAGTAGATAGGAGCCTTGGTGATTTGATGGCTGTGATCCGCGGGGTGGCAGGTCCAAGGCACCAGCAGCTCCGTGGGAGAAAGGCTGGGCTTTCTCTTCTGCTAAACAATTCCAGTCTTGGAAACCCACAAGGGGCTGCTCTGAGTAAGCGTTGACTGGATGACAGCAGGTCTGGCTTTTGTTTGGTGTATAGCATGGATACCAGCTCATAGTAAGCATATAGCACAGAGCAGAACTGTCCTATAGGATTTCCAAAACTGTAATCTTTATCAAAGCAGGGGACCCTATCTTTTTCTCAAGGAGTGGTTGGTGAGTTCCAGCCATTTAGCTTCCACTAGCCAGGGCTCTCATCGCCATGCCTAGCTCAAACCACTGCCACCGAGTTGATTCTGACTCATTGCGACCCTTCAGGACAGGGTAGAATTGGCCCTGTGAATTACAGGGGCCGTACCATTGTAGGGGAATATAAAGCCTCATCTTTCTCCTTCTAAGTGAATGGTGGTTTCCAACCCCTGACCTTGGGGATTAGCAACTCAATTCATAGCCCACCATGCCACTGGAGCTCGCAGACCTTCCCTAAGGCACTTCAAGTAATATCTCCAGTTTGTAACTATTGTGCAAACCCTAGAGGTGACGTGACTTGTACATATTGGGAGAACTATTAGAATGAAAGCCTCCATCTTCCTTTGGGCTTTTTTCCATTGTTCTAGTACCTTGATGGTAAATAAGTTCTGCTTGTGTCCATCCAAAACTTTTCAATTTTGCTGTAAAGTTGTTTTCTCTTAGTCAAAATGATTGGCAATGGAAGGCGTCAATCAGATTCTCTGTGTTACTCCTGGAACAACATGGATACTTGGATTATCTCACTGGTGTAATCTATTTTAACCTTTGTGGATGAGCAAGGGCCAGAAAAGTGGTGGCATAGGGCATTCTGAGTTGGGTTGCTAAGTGAAGGTTGGCAGTTCGAACCCACAAGCCTTTATGAAGCAGAAAGATGAAGCAGTCTGTTTCCATAAAGATTCAGAGCCGAATTAGTCTATTCTTTGTCAGTGAGTGGGCGGTGGACAGAAATGAGAAGTCTGTTTCTTATCATTTTGGCTTATACCCACCACTCATCTGTCAGTCAGCCAGATGTGGTGGCTTGCCTATTGCTGTGATACTGGAATCTATTTCAATAGTATTTAAAATATAGCATCGTCACCCACGGTGGACAGATTCCAGAGGAGTGTCAGGATATACAAAGAAGGAGAGCCAGATCATCTACTTCTAAAACATTTGAATAAACATTCAAAGTGGAACATTGATACAGTGCTGGAAGATGTGTACATGTTGCAAGACACAGGAGAACTGCTCCCTCAAAGCACAGCAGAACTTGGAGAGGTGGATGGAGGAAAGCTTTCGGGACCTTCATTTGCTGATGTAGCATGATACAAAATGAGAAAAATAGCTGCAAAAATCCACTACTGATCAGAGCGTGGAATCTGTGAAGTATAAATCTAGGAACATTGGAGATTGTAAAAATGAAAGTGAATGCATCAAGTTTTCTTTCTTTTTTTAATTAAAAATCATTTTATTGGGGAGGCTTATACATCATTTTTCACAATATATAAATAAACAAACTGTGCCAAGCACCTTCACATGTTCGTTGCTGTCATCATTCTCCAAACATTAGCCTTTACCCTTGAGCCCTTGATTTGGCTTTTCCATCCTTTCCCCTCTTCCCCTGCTCTCCATTCACCACCAACCCTCAATACATTATCAATTATTATTGTTCTGTCATATCTTACACTGCCCGACCTCTCACCCAACCCACTCCTTTGATGCCTGTCCTTCCAATAGGAGCTTCTGTGTATATCCTTGCAGTTGGTTCCATCTCTCTACCCCACCTTCTCTCCACCCATCCAGCAGCTACAATCTTACCACTGGCCCAAAGGGGCTCATCCATCTCGGTTTTCCCATGTCTCCAGCTCCCCTCTATACTAGTGTACTTCTCCAGTCCATCTGGATTTGTAAGGTAGAGTTGGGACCATGATGGTTGGGGGGAGGAAAGATTCAGGAACTAGAGGAAACTTGTATGCAGCATCACTGCCCGGCTGCCGCTTGACTGGTCTGTCTCCTCCCTCTGAGTCCCCTGTAAGGGGGTGACAAATTACCCACCAGTGGGCCTTAGGTCCTCACCCTGCTCTCCCCCTCATTTGTAATGATGTGATTCTTGTTCTTTGATGTTTACATCAAGTTTTCTATATCAGAAATTGGTGAATTGTAAAGGACATTTGTATTTTAAAATATATCATCATTAAGAGCAAATTGTTTCACCTCTTGTCTTGTCTGTCAAGTGATGCTGAGGACTGTCGTGGCAGTCTGGTATACTGTGACAGGATGAGAAGGGGTCACTCAGCAAACACTCAGTATCTGGCTTGGAACATCTCTTATTTACCTCTGTCATTCCTGTCTCACCTCAGACAAACCATCTTGTAGACCTTGATAGAGTTGGGGATCTCCATGGGCCCTTGGAATCTTGTCTCTGCCATCAGGAAAAAAACCACTCATCCATAAACAAGTCCAGCAAGTCTGTTGGAAAGGAGAACCCAGTGACCTAGTGGGTTACGAGTTGGCTTGCTCACCTCAAGGTGAGCTGTTCCAACCCACAACCACACCTCAAGAAAAAGATAAGGGTCCTGTTCCTGGAAATATTCACAGTTATTCATTGCAGAACCAAAATCGCCTCGTTTTTCTCCAATAGAGAGGCTGGTGGGTTCGATCCACCAGTTTTCCATTAGCAATGAAGCATTTACCCATTGTGCCACACTGGGTCTCCTCTTCATAATCTTGGGTTACTCACATATCCAGAGACACTGTTTTGAAGTTGCTGCTCTTTGAAAAGTTGGCACGAACAATGCATCAGGGTAACAGGCTTTAAGTTAGAAAGCTAAGAATTGTTAATGGAGAAAAACATTCATAACCATCGGCACCCGCACTTTGATGCTTCTGTGATTCAGAGAAAATCAGGTCTGTTTCTGCAGTGCCAGATTCCAGGCAGCCCTGAGGTATTTTGAATGTGAACCTTGGTTTGTTACCCACGATGGTCTTCTCTCTCTCACTTGGATAGAACTATTCTTCTGGGATGACCCACTGAGCCTTTTTTTCCCCTGAGCTTTTAGTCTCTACCCAATGTTGTCTTAATTTTTCATAGGAGAACCTTCTGTAGAGGAGTCCTGGTGGTCCAGGGGGCACAGCATCAGTTTGCTAATTGAACACTCTGCTGTTTGGACCCATCAGGTGCTTCTTGGGAGAAAGACAAGGTTGTCTGCTCCTGCTAAGATTGATAGCTTCAGAAACTCAAATGGAGCCATAGGAGTCAGAACTGACTCAGTGACAGTAGGTTTTGACTATGGGATGATGTCACTGTGCATTAAAGTCAATGTGTATGAGTTGGACCAAAGTCAATGTGAATGAGTTGGACCAAACATTTTAACAGCTTCTTACCCCTTCTCTGGAGTCCTTGGGTGGTCCAAACAATTAAGTCTCGGGGTTCACCCAAAGGTTGGTGGTTCAAATCCACTCATAGGTATCTTGGAAGAAAGACCTGGCAAACTACTTTGGAGAGACCACAGTCATTGCAAAGTCTAGGTAGCATAGGTCCACTCTGATGCACACTGGGTCACCAGTAGTCAGAACTGACTCTAACAGGAATGTCTTTCCAGTGTCCTAGAGGCAGTGAGGGGTCTAATGGTTTTCATGCTGACATATAGTCAGTTGGTCCATGGGAGAGCAATGAAGCTATCTACTCTCATAAAGATGTCCAGCCTCAGAAACCCATAGGTGCAGTTCCCATTGTCCTATGGGATTGCTCTGAGTCTGGATCAACTTGTCCATGGCAGTGAGCTTGGTTTGGGTTTTGCTTCTTTTGTCTGAAACACACGAATCTCCTACTCAGCCTATTCTAATGTGGAGAGAGTGGATGAAGGCTGTCGAATTGTTTCTTCCAACAGATTCATAACTGGTTCTCCCTGCAAGACTGATTTTCCTGGACAAAGGAAGCACTTTTTTATTTTACTGTTATTTGGTGAGATTAATTGCTCTCTGCTTTCAAAAGTGTATGCTTTAATGGCTCACAGGGATTTTGAGAAATGCATAAAATAAATGCAGAAGACAGAAAAACAAAAACAAAAGGAGAGTTTGTCAGTTTGACCTTGGGCAAGACTCCACCACTAGGACAAAATGGATCAGAGTCTTTTCACAGCAGTCACCGGGCTGTGCATCACCCCCTGACTGCCCCCCAACCACCACCCAAAGCCAGTGTGACCCCAAGGCAGTGAAAAAGATCCTGAAAAGACCCATAAAGTAAGGCACATTCTGAAATTCCAGGTGAAAGAATTTTTCAAAGGACTAGTCAATCTAATACAGGTTGTTTTCAGTTGGGGAAATTATGAATAAATCCATCAAAATATATGAATATTGTCTTTCATTTGCTTCTGCGAGTTGGCTCTGACACATGGTGCCCCCATATGTAATAAAACAAAACGCTTTCCAACCCTGGATTATCTTCACCATCAAGGTTGTGACTGCTGAATATTCTCAATGCCTTCCAAACTGGCATAGTGGCATAGTGAAGCTATCTACTCTCATAAAGATGTCCAGCCTCAGAAACCCATAGGTGCAGTTCCCATTGTCCTGCGGGGTTGTTCTGAGTCTGGATCAACTTGTCCATGGCAGTGAACTTGGTTTGGGTTTTGCTTCTTTTGTCTGAAACACACGAATCTGTCCAATCCTGGATTATCTTCACCATCGAGGTTGTGACTGCTGAATATTTTCAATGCCTTTGGTGGCATAGTGGTTACATATTGGTCTGTGATCAGAAAGGTCAGCAGTTCAAAACCATCAACCTCTCCATAGAGAGAAGATGGAGTTTTTTTCTCATAGGAGCAGCTCTACCCTATCCTTCAGGGTAACTGTGAGTTGGTATCAACTCAATGGCAGTGAGTTTGGTGTTGGTTCTTTGGTCCATGCTGGAATGAGGATCTTCCAGCACCACATTGGACTGTTCTATTGTGATCCAGGGTGTTTTCAAAAATAGATTCCCAGGTCTTCCTGGTCTAACTGGAAAGCTCTACTGAAACCGGCCTCAGGACTCCTCCTGGTGTTAGAAATCTCCATAGCATAGCTTCCAACCTCCCAGCAACACACCGGCCAACACCAGATGACAACAGACAGATGGGTGATGAAAATATCTGTGTAGATATTTTTATATGAAGGTTGTGTTTCTCTTGGGTAAAGAGGATGGGCCATCTCCCCCCCACCCAAACTCTTGGGGCTCCCTCATGTCAGATACCCTGGCTGGGCTAGGTGGTGAGTAAGGGATCAGTCTTGTTTTCACACCTGCAGTGAGGTGTGAACTCAAGGGTCCAGAAGTCATGTCACCTTTTATGCCTTTTGACAATCTTTTGATGAAGACAGAGACGACCAGAGAAGTAGGTGGCTGAGAGAGGACGAGAGGAGAAGCCAGGAGAAAGAAGACAGGCAAGCATAGGCCAGGTCTCCGACATCAGGTGCTGTAATTAAGGGCTGCTCCTTAATTAGCAGCCCAGCTGCCTATAAAATTGAATTGTGCTTCTCTGCCTGTAAATTGGAATCGTGATTCTCTGAGTTATGATTTGCTTAAATCCAGTCTTGCCATTTGCGCCGATGAGGTAATGCATAGCAGCTGCTGTCTGGAGTAAAGTGAGATGATTCTGAGGTCTCTGACCATCAGCAGTGTCTCTGAGTAATTCTACTTGAATGATAATATTAACACACATGTACTGAGCACATGCCACATCCCAGATACTGCTGTCAGGGCTTTATATGTGTTCATGAATTAATCCTCCAGACAACCTTACCAGTTAGCAATCGTTTCCCCTGAGTTAATGGATATATTTTTTTAAACAGGAACCCAGGTGCATAGTGGTTATGCATACAGCTGCTCACCTCGTGGTCAGCACTTCAAAACCACTAGCCTCTCCATGAGAATATGACAAGATTTTCTACTCCCCAAAGAGTTGCTGTCCACAGTAAAGGAGAAATATGGAGGGGGGAGAGAGAAAAGGGGGTTTGAAAGTGAAAGGAAAATGGAGGGAGCAGGGCACTAACCCACCCAGGGGGAGAGTACGGGTCTTGTCTCCATAGAAGCTGGAGTGGGAGTGCAGATCCTACCATGAAACCCAACCAGGAGGACGGCGTGGACACATGAAAAGAAACATGAAAAGAGAGAGCTACAGGACCGGCCACATTCAGAGTCAGACTGACTCCCTCCCTGGAAGTGGGTGTGGCAGAAAACAGGTTGCGGAGAGGGGCCAGCATGCGATTCCCACATGGAGACAGGTGGAAACCCAGAAAGAGAAAGAGTGTCAGTCTGATCCCCATGCTGTCCCAATCCCTACCCACAATGCTCAGATGTCTATACCCCTGTGGGGACCTAAGCCACAGGAGCCTGGGCAGACAATAACAGGACTTGTCACACTATCTCCCTACAGAAATAGACAATGACAGAGGACATTTTGCGGGTCTTATAGCAGGGTCTGAGCTCCCAAAATGGATTGAATCAAGAAGGGAGCATTCCTGGTTGGGCCATCAGAAGGAGAGAACAACTGGACTGATGGTTCCTGGGGGATGCGGGAGAGGGGGGAGAGGAAAGAGGGGCAGGGACAGGCTCAGGGATGGGAGGAACAACAAGTGGTCCTCTAGTGATGGCGAGGAAGGTGTGGGAGGCCTGGTAGGGCTTAAAAAAGGTAATGTACCAGAGAGGAAGTACTGAAACTCAACTGAAGGCTGAGCATGATAGTGGGATAGGAGGAAGGCAGAAGGAAATAGAGGAAAGAAATAGAAAGCAAAAAGCACTTGTAGAAGTCTAAACACAGGCATGTATATATTTAAATATAATTATCTATGATAAGGAGAGAATAAATCCAGGTACATATATTTATAGCTTAGTACTAAGGTAGCAGCTGGACCTTGGGCCCCAACCCAGGCACTCTCTCAATGCAAGAACACTTTGTTCTATGAATTTGGTATTCCATGATGCTCACTGGCCCAATACAATCACTGAAGTCAAATGAGTGCATAAGCAAATGTCGTGAAGAAAACTGATGGCACCCAGCTCAAAGAATTAGAGTCTGGGGTCTCAAAGCCTGAAGGTCAACAAATGACCATCTAGCTGAGCAGTATCCAAGTCCACACAGAAGAAGCACACCAGCCAGTGTGGTCATGAGGTGTCGAAAAGGTCAGATCTCAGCATCAAACAGGAAAAAGCAGTATTACTGTGTGCACACCTTCCTGAGGTGATCGCTGAGGACATGTGGGGGGACATGACCAAGAATTGTGAAGACAGCTGATGGTACCTGACTATCAAAAGATAGAGTGTTTGAGATCTTAAAGGCTTGAGGGTGACCAAACGATCGTAGATCCCAGGAGCAACAAAGTCCACCATAGAAGAAGCACACCAGCCTGTGCGGCCATCAGTTGTGGAAAGAACCAGTTATCAGTCATCAAAGAACAAGAATCATATCATTGTGTGCACACCCTCCTGACATGATTGCTGAGGACAAAAGGTTTAGAAGCAGACAGAGTGAAGGAAGTCATTGCCCAGCCATCAAATGATAAAGTACTTGGAATCTTAAAGGCTTGAAGGTGAACAAATGGCCACCTAGCACAGAGGCAGCAAAGCACACCAGTCTGTGTGATCATGAGGGGTCGAAGGGAGCAGATATCAAGCATCAAAGAATAAGAATCACATAGTTATGAATGAGCAGGGTGGGGACCCAAGGCCCACTTGTGGGCAATTGGACAGCCCCTTACAGGAGGAGATAGGCCAGTCAAGGTGCGGTGAGGTAGCGATAAAGCATACAACTTTTTTCTAGTTCCTGAAGGCTGCCTCCCCCCAACTATCATGATCTCAATTCTACCTTACAAATCCAGCTGGACTGGAGAAGGCACACTGGTAGAGATGGGAACTGGAAATATGAGGAAACCAGGACTGATGAACCCCTTGGGGCCTGTGGTGAGATTGGAGTTACCAGATGGGTGGAGAGAAGGTGGGATAGAGAGAGGGAGCCAACTATAAGGATCTACACATAACCTCCTATCTGGAGGCCAGACTCTGGAGGAGGTCTCCTCTGATGAGGCGTGCATGAGGGCAGATGTCGGGCAGTGTAAGATATGACAAAATAATAATATCTTTTTGGTGGCATCACTGCCCAGGTGGGAGTAGGAAGCCCAGGCTTGCTCCTGGAGAGCTGCTGCTGGATTTGAACTGTCAACCCTGTGGGCCACAGTCCCATACACAACTACTAGGCCACCAGGGCTCAGCAATAATAATGATTTATAAAGTATTGAGGGTTGGTGGGGAGGGGAGAGCAAGGATGGAGGGGAAAGGATGAGAAGCTGATGCCAAGGGCCCAAGTGAAAAAGCGGATATTTGGAGAATGATAACTGCAGTAGGCATGTGAAGATGCTTGGCAAAGTATATGTATTTATGTATTGTGAGGAGCGATGTACGAGCCCCCAATAAAATGATGTTTTAAAAACAAAGAACACACAAAAGAAAACACACAAAAAGAGTTGCTGTCTTGGGAACCCACAGGGACAGTTCTGTCTTGTCCGAGAGGGTGACTACGAATGGGCGTCGACTTGATGGCAGTGAGTTTGTTTGTTTGCAGTTTGACAGGTTGTTATAAACACAAAGACTGAGAGGCGAAGGCATTGGTTCATGTCCCACTGTGCGCCGTGGCAAAGCTGGAATAAACACAGGCCAACTAGCTCTCAAGCCTGAGCTTGCCTGGTGCCCACTAGGCTAAACTGTCTCTAGGTCTCTGGGTAGCACAGATGGGTTCTGCTTGAATACAAAGAGTGAGATGAGCCCTGGTGGCACAGCAGCTAAAGTGCTTGACTGCTAACAGAGAGGCTCCCTGCCACCACGGTGATTATGATCTAGAAAACCCTCCAGGACAGTTGGATGTGCCACATCCCTAAGAGTTGATGTCAACTAAACAGCACTCAGCCACAAATCCACCCACCCATGCCAGGGAGGAGAGACCTGACAGTCTGCAGACAGCCCGGAGCACACGGGTCACCGTTGGGTTGATGGCAATGGGTTTGGTCTGAGGCGGACACTGCAACTGATTACTCGGCACACCAGACAGACATTGAATACCTCTTCTTGACGTTTTATGCTGGGCCTTCATAGAACTCAAACTCGGCTCAATTCTGACTGATGGAGAAGCTGCAGGACGGGTGGAGCTACCCCTCTGGCTTTCTGAGGTTGTAATTCCTTGCTGTTATTGATAAGGACTGTTGAGTTGGTTCCAACTTATAGTCACCCCAGAGACAACAGAACTACAGCCGACAGAGGCCTAGAAAGGCTCATCTTCCTCTCCCAGAACCTCTGCTGCTTTCGAATGGCTGACTTCATACATAGTTCACAAGCCCCTGGGTAAACCACTGTGATCCCTATTTTACAGATGAGGGAATTGAGGCTTAGTGAAATTAAGTAACTAGGTCAAGGTCTCCTAGATAACTGGGTTGTGGAGCTGGAAATGGAATGTAATTGAGCACATGTGTTCCCTACTGCCTCGCCCTACCTCTAATAAAAATCACTGAGTTTGCCTCGGACTTGACCTACGTGGAGAGGCTGTCAAAGACATGAAATGAAGATGAATTTGCTCGAGTCTGTTAAGCTCACTGTCCAGGTTCTGTGCATGCTCCTGGCATGTTTGTGCTGGGAGCTCACTGCATGTGCCTCCTGGCCCCAGAGAGGACCGCCAAGGGGACCAGCTGGTGTATTGTAAAAATATTATGATTTGCCCTGTGCCTCTTCTCCAAGAAGCCACTCCCTGAGGAAAGTTGGGGAAGAACAAAAATAAATACTTATTAAGGATAGCTGTACAATGGATGCCCTTTTACATTGGGATGATTCGCATTCCCTTAATAGGCGTCTTATTCAGAGCGCCGTGCTTGCTCTAATTAGTTTTTCATCATGTGATACTTGGTCTCTCTGGAGGAGGCAAGATCCTGAGAGCTGGAGCAGCAGTTGGAGCTGAGAAAGCACCAGTTAGTGGCAATCCCAGGACCTTGTTCCTATGTGTCGGTGATAGAGACCAGTCCGGTCCTTAATCTGCAAATGTTGCGATGTGGGGGTTCAACTTCAGGCCTTATTTTGTCATTCTTTGGCATCATTGCCACTCCAAGTTCTGCACTCACAGTTTTGGGACATTTGTCTCCACAATGAATGCTATGGTCAAGAGGGGACTTCAAAAGTTTCCTGAAAAAAAAAAAAATCCCATTATCTTTTAATTTCATTTTTTCCAAGAATTCTCCCCCCCCCTTACTTTTTGTGTGTGTGTGGCATCACTGCCCTGGTGGAAGTAGGAAGCTCAACCTTGCTCCTGGATTGCTGCTGCTGGATTTGAACTGTCAACCCTATGGGCTGCAGTCCTGCACACAACCATTAGGCCACCACGGCTCAGCCCCTCCCCACCTTTACTTTTAATGGAAACTTTTACATCTCTTATCACAATCCACACATTCATCCAGTGTATTAGGCACGTTTGTACATATACTGCCTGTGTCAGTCTGGGTAGACTAGAGGAACAAATTCAATAGACACGCATATGGATATAAGGAATAGGTTAATATTCAAGGGGGACAGGACATTGAGAAAACATCCCAGCCCAGTCCAGCTCAAAGTCACAATTCCGATATTAACCCGTATGCCTGAAATCAGTCCATAAAGTCTCCTTCTGGCTCACGAAGTCACAGGTCAGTGGTTACAGAGTCCCGGCACCGACAGGGGTCACCCCATGGCTCCTTGCTTCCAGGGCTCAGGGTCCAGCAACAGCATCCCGTGGTGGCAGAAGCAATTCATCGCTGGCAGAGGCCTCCATGTGGCTGCCCCAGCCTCAGAAGTCTGGCTCCATCAAGGCAAAGCTGTGTGGTCTCTCCACTGGCTACTCCAGCCTCCCAGACACCTCCATTCTGTGTTGCCTGTGATTAATCATCTCTGAGACTAACTCCCAACAACTGGGGAAGATAGCTTCTCATCTTCAGGAGGGAAATATCACGAGATTTCCCAGAAGTCTCAGGAGAAAGCCATGCCCACATAGAGGCCTCATTGGCTACTCAATGGCTATCTCCAGATTAACAGGCTAGACTCCACCCCTACATTTCAATCATAAAATTAACATAAGCACATGACTGCCACACTGCCAAATGATTTTCAAACTTTCCCACTTGAGCCCCTGATAGCAGTTCCCCATTTCTCTCCCCTCCTTCCCCCACCAGCTCTCCCTCACAAACCTTTGATAAGTTGTAGATTATTGTTTTCATATCTTACATCGTCCTCGGTTGCCCCTCATCCACTTTTCCTTCGTTCCTCCCTCTGAGAGGGGGTTATAGGTTGATTCTTGTGATCAATTTCCCTTCTCCCCCCAACTTCCCATAATCCTCCCGATATTTCTACTCTCATTGTTGGCCCTGGATTCTGGATTCCCTGTTTTTCATGCTCTTATCTGTAGCAATGTGCATGTTCTGACTTAATCCAATTTGTAAGGTAGAATTGAGATCACGATAATGGGGGGGGGGAGGGGGAGGAACTGGAGGAAAGTTGTATCTTTCATCAGTGCTATGCTGCACCCTGTTTGCTCATTTCTTCCCTGTATCCCTTTGTAGGAGGATGTCCAATTGTCTACAGATGGACAATTGTCTCCACTCCATTCCCCCCCTTGCAATTCACCATGGGTGTGATTTTGTTCTGGGTCTTAGATGCCTGGTACCTGATCTCATGGACACCTCATGATCACACAGGCGGGTGAGTTTCTTCCATGTGGGCTTTGTTGCTTCTCAACTAGATGGCCATTTGTTTATCTTTAAGCCTTTAAGATCCCAGATGCTATGTCTTTTGAGAGCCGGGCACCTTCAACTTTCTTCACCACATTTGGTTATGCATTGATTTTGTCTTCAATGAAAGTGTCAGGAAGGTGAGCATCACAGAATGCTGGATTGTTAGAACAAAGTGTTCTTGTGTTGAGGGAATACTTGAGAGTCAAGGCCCAATGTCCATTTACAACCTTAACTCTTAACATAGTGCTATTCTCTTCTTGATATATATACATATATATAGATATATATTTACATATATACATGCCTATATTTAGATCTCTATGAAGGTCCTTTGCCTCCTTGTTCTTTCCTCTATTTCCTTTTATTTTTCTCCTTTTCCATTGTCATGCTCATCCTTCATTCAGTTTTAGGAATTCCTTGCTGCTACATTGCCCTTGATTAAGCTCCACTAGGCTTCCTATGCACCTTCTTTCCGTTGATTTTAGTTCACTTATTGTTCTCTTATCCCTGGGTTGGTTCCTCCACCCTCCTTTTCTTTCTCCCACCTTCCCTTTTCCTGTATCCCCCTGGAACCATTAGTCTCATTTTTTTTCATCTGCAAACTATTTATTTCACTTATCTTATCTAGCTAGACATGCGGATACAATAAGTGGAAAACAACAGGCAAAGCCAAATAAAACAACAAAGGAAGTCAAAACCAACAAAACAGTAACAACAACCAAAAAGAACAAAAACAAAATAGCAATAATAAAAAGAAAGCCACTGACAAAAATGGAAAAGCCTATAAATAGTTCAAGGGCTGTTAGTTGACCTTTATGAGTGTTTTCCAGTTGAGTCTGAGGGGGTGCCACACTCTGCCTCCAAAGTCTATTTTTGGTATTCCCTGAGGATTTCATCCCTTTGCTCCCCCTGCTGCTCTGCTGCATGTCATTGGTGTTTCACCCCAGTGTGATGGGCTCATATTGTGCACTATTCCTATGCTGTGTCTCCAGTGTTGTCCCCCACAGCACTGAGACTTAGTGAGGGGGCGTCCTGTCTTGTGATGGAGCTGGCCCAATGGTCCTCTCTGTGTAGTTTCTGCTGTGAGCAGGAATATCATCCTCAGGGCTTGGGGGTCAGGATGTCCAAACCTCCCTCTCCATTCCATGTCCTCTAGTCTGACACACCCCTCTCCCCAAACTGTAACCCCAGTGCTGTCCTCTGAAGCTCATTCTTCTGAGAGGGGGCGGTGTCCACAAAGTT
>PVJH01033032.1:0-21989 GCA_004026705.1 Nesogale talazaci
CTCTGCTTTCCTTGCTGTTCTGTTGCACACCCTTACTATTTGCCCTTCATTTGGTGGGGTCAGATTGGGGGCAATTCCCATACTGTGTCTCCAGTGTTGTCCCCCTTAGGGCTATGAGTCAGTGAGGAATGTTGTGTTTCGTAGCAGGGCTGGCCCTGTGGTCCTCTCTGTGTATTGGCTGCTCTGAGCAGGAATATCATCCTCAAGGCTTGGTGGGCCAGGATGTACTCCACTTTCTCTTCCTCCCCCTTCCGTTTTTCCTGCGTGCTCTGATCACATATGTCCCTCTTCCTGAGCTATAGCTTCAGTGCTGTCCTCTCAGTACATTCTTCTGCGAAGGGGGTTGCCCGTGAAGTAGGAATTGGGGCCAGGCCCTCAGACCTCTACTGGTTCCCTGCTTCCTGCTGGTATGTTGCATTCACATCTTGGTACACCAGGTTGATGGCCTCTGCAACTGTTGTTGGATAATCTTCAGCAAAATTTTACTTGCATGTGATTTCAGTGGTATTGTTCTATAATTTGGGCATTCTGTTGGGTTACTTGAGCACAAATATGGATTTTTTTCCAGTCAGTTTTTCAATGAACTGTCTTTCAAATTTCCTGGCATAGATGAATGAGTGCTTTCAGTGCTTCATCGGCTTGACGAAGCATTTCAATTGGTATTCCACCTGTGCCTAGTGGCTCTTTTTGACCAGTACTTCCAGTGCAACTTCAGGTTCTTCCTTCAGCAATCTTGCTTCTTGCTCATGTGCTACCTCCTGAAATCACTGAATGCCAACCAGTTCTTTTAGGTAGAGGGACTCTGTGTTTTCTCCATCTTTTTTTTGATGCTTACTGCAATATTCAAAATGTTATCCATAGACTCTTTAAAGATTGCAACTCGAAGCTTGATTTTTTTTCCTTGAGTTCTTTCAATGTAATGTGTTGAGTGTGTTGTTCCCTTTTGATTTTTTAGCTCCTTGCACATTGCATTATAATAGTTCCCTTTGTCTCCTTGAGCTGCCCTTTGAAGTTTTCTCTTCAACTCTTTGCCTTAGCCTTTTGGTTCATTTGCTTTAACTAGTCTACATTGAAGAGTTAAGCTTCAGCGTCTCTTCTGACATTAACTTTTCTTTCTTTCCTGTCTTTTTAATAGCCCTTTGCTTTCCTCATGAAGTATGGTTTAGATGTCCTCTCAAGACTCATCAGCTCTTCTGTCATTAGTGTTTAATGCATTGAGTCTGTCCTCAAGATGTTCTCGAAATTCAGGTGGCATGGACTCAAGGTTGTGTTTAGACTCTTGTGCACTTGTTTTATCCTGAACTTACATATGAGCAACTGAAGGTCTGTTCCACAGTCATCTTCAGGCCTGTTTTTTTTTTTTTCTGATGCTATGGAGCTTCTCCATCGTCTCTCCCCACAAGTGTAATCAATTTGATTTCTTTGTATTCCATCTGGTGAAGTCTATGATTACCCTTTGTGTTGCTGAAAAGGGGGAAAAATAGGTATTTGCAGAGAAAAAGTCATTGGTCTTACAAAATTCTCCAGCTTCACTTCTGTCATAACTAGGCTCCACCAAGTAATCTTTGTCCCTTCTCTTGCACTGCTGAAACTTATGACTCCTTTGCTATATCCATTCCTTTGCCTTTTCCAGAAAGTCATATGGTTGAAATTATACAGTATATAGCCTTTTCTTACTAGCTTCTTTCATGTAATGATATGTATTTAAGATGCTTCCATGTGTTTTGTGGATCAATAGTTCATTTCTTATTATCATTGAGTAAGATTCCATTCTAGGAATGTGCCACTTCTTGTTTATTTTTCCATTCTCTTATCGAAGGACATGTAGTTCTTTCAAGTTTTGCAATTATTCGTAAGACTTTTATGATCATTTGTGTTCGTTTTTTTCCCCACATATTTTTGTTGGAGTAAATACCAAGGAACTCAATTGCTGAGTCATATGGCAAGACTCCATTTAATTTTTGAAGGCACTTCCAGAGGGTCTTATCACAGTGGCTGTTCAATTTTGCATTTCCTCCATTAGAGACAATTTCTGTTGATAACCTTCTCAACATTTTTATGTGGTCAGTGGTTGGGATTTTAATATATATGCCAGACAGCAGCATACTGGGGAATTCCAGACCTGGGAATTGCGTCTGTCATTGATTTTTAGAAAAAATTCAACCATTTTTTCCTCTTCAAGTATTTCTTATGTTCCTTTCCCCATTTATAATATTACCATTACAAATATAGTTACATATTATTGCACCTTTTGGAATTGTACCATAGTCCTTGGGTATTCTGTTCTGGTGTTTTCCATTTGAGAAATATCCATATTGCAGCTGATTGAATATTTTTCCTCCTTTGGTGTGGGTTCATCGAAAGCATTCTTCATTTCTCTTAGAATGTGTTTCGCTTCTAACATTTCCTTTGGATCCCCCTCCCCGCTAGGTTTCCCATCTCTTTGCTTTTCTTATCCCTTTTTTCTTACTTGTTGTCCACTTTTTCCAGCAGGGTCCTTAACTGACGCATCATAATTACTTCACTTTCTTGTTCTTGTCGTTTTCAAACCTTGCCCATGTTGGGACAGTAGTTTCGTCTGTGCAGATGGTGCTTTTTTGCATCTTAGTATACCTGAGAGTGTTTTGTTGGAAGTTGCATGTGACATGTTGGGGAGAAAGAATGAACTGCCCTGACCTGTGTTTTGAGCTGGCATGCTTATTTCACCCGAGGTCAGCGCATTACTGGTTTCCATTACTCTGCATGGCAGAAGTTTTGTTCTTTTTCTTACTGCTTCTTATGTTTGTTTGCCTACCAGTGATCTTTGAGTCTCTGTAGGAAACTCCAGGGCCTGAGTCTTGCTGTCCTTTTAGTTATAATGTACATGCTTTGTCCAGGATCCTGCTTGACATGGTGGAGAGGTGCTGGTACTCCTGGATAGTGACACTCACAAGTGTACGTTTGCCCCATTCCCTGACCTACACATGGTGAAGTGAGGAAGCCATTGTAGTGGGGTATCTGCTTATTCCCAGAATACTTCCCCCAAATCCCTAACCCACTGCCATCCAGTCCATCCGGACTCAGGGTCCCCCTCCATAGGATTCCTGAAGCTGTACATCTTTCTCTGGCAATGAAAGTCACTGGGTCTGAACCACCGATCTAGAAGTTAGCAGTCCAATTCTTCTGCAGCAATTCCACCAGAGCTTCATTCCCAGATCAGTTTGGCTTTGATAAAATTCAAGTTAGTTGGGCACTGGGGTAATTGATTCTCTTGGGTGCAGGTCATTGTTGAAAACAACAAATATTTTAAAGGGTTCCGTTCTCCCAACTCCTACCAGGAGCACAAGAACATTTTCTGTTTGGTGTTCACTCTGAGAACTTGGTGGAGTTCTTTGAGATAACCTGATGAATATGTGGGAGCCTTTCTAAGATTTGGAACCTAGAGTGTTTTAACTTTCCAAGCAGTCCATATGAAGCCTCGGACTATTCTCCAATTCCAGGGCAGGTGTCCCTTTAAATACCCATTCTAGCCGCAGGCATTTTTGGTTTCCTGTGAGCTCTGATTTTGGCATCTATCCCTGCCGTTAGTCTGCAGGACACTTACCTTGGGCTTGCAGTTCTATAACGGATCTATAAGAGTGGTTGACTTTAAATTTGTTCCTCTGTTTTGTTAAGAGGGTGATACTGATGACTTTCATGATCTTTACATGTTGGATCAGAAAGTGGAAGAGAGATATACTTTTTAAATGTAATAAGACATGAGAAATAAGATTGGGAAATGATATGTGCTGTATTTTCCCTTTGGTATAAGATGTAAGACAATCATATGTTGCTTACTGACATTCGTATAAGCAAAAATATTTTTTAAAACACATAAGAATAGAAAACCTACATCCGTAATAACAGCAGCCTCTGTGAAAATTATATGTTGAGTAAACAATCCAAGAAGTTAGATTATATAAATAATAACCTGGCATCAGTCTTGGAGGAAGGCTTCTTCATAACCTATGAGATGTAGCCCACACAACCTTGCTGTGAGGAGGAATCGAGAAGGCTATCAGTATTGATTGCAACTCAAATGTAAAGAAAATCCAAATTCTCTCAACTGGACAAATAGATGATCTCAGGATAAACAGAGGAAGATGAAGCTGTCAAGGATGCCGTGGTGCTTGGATCCATCATCAATCCTCATGGGAGGGCTAAATGGGCAGATCAGCTGCACCAGACCTCTTAAAAATGCTGAAGACCTCTAAAAAATGCTTTGTCCCCTTTGAGGACGAAGTGTCCCCAATCATAGGCAAAGTCATCTTAGTTATCTCATAGGCACATACAATTTGGATGTTAACTAAGGAAGACAAAATTAGATATTGATTTTGATGATGAAGAATATTGAAAGAACCATGGACTGCCAGGAGAACAAATAAATCTGTATAGCCAGAATGAGCCATATAAGCCAGGATGGTGCGTCTTTGTCTCACACACTTTGGACATGTGATCAGGAGAGAACACACCCCGGGAAAGGGCATCATGCTTGGTAAAATGGATGGTTAGCCAGAAAGAGGAAGGCCATCAAGGAGAGAGAGAGTATCAAAGTGACTGCATCAATGGACTCCAGCAGAACCACACTGGTGAGGAGGAAGCAGGGTTTCTCTGAGCTAGAACCGTCTACAGACGCCTAACAAACAAACAAGCAACATGGAAGGAAGACAGGGAACTGGGCAAGAAGCTTCAACCTTGGCTTTAATATTTCTTTTTTTAGCAAGCTCTGAAACAAGTATGGCTACACATTAAGATTTACTGAAGATGATTGGTGCGTTCAAAAGTGCATTTTGTATTATTTCTCAGCTTTTTTGTAGGATTAAAATACTCAAAGATAGAAATCACCATTCCTTCTTTTAAGGTAATCAAATTAAATGTTTAAAAAATAGCACCTTCACTTATTGTCATTGAATTAGATCTAACTCATAGAGACCCTATACAACAAAGTGGGACAGCTCTGAGTTTTTGAGACTATATGGATTCATGATTCCCCCTAGGAGCCACTGGTGGAGTCAGGCTGCTTACCTTACAGTTAACAGTTCAATATGTTACTCACTATGACATTTTCAAAGTCTCCTTGAAAAATAGCACAGTGGTTACTAAATAGGAGTCAACTATTGGTGATTACATAACTATATATATATATATGTAGATGAATAGGTAAAAAGATGGATGGATGACTGACTGGGACCTCTTAAAAATAAGAACCTATGTCCATCAAAAAATTTCATCAGAAGAGTACAAACCAAACCCAGAATCTGGGGCAAAGATTGTTGGCAATGACATATGAGACAAGAGCTTGATCTCTAAAATTTATACAGCTTGATCTCTAAAATTTATCTCTATACTGCAATAAGAAACAAACACATATAATCCAAGTATGGCATGAACAGGCGCATCGTCCAAAAAAAACCCATTTCGGTGATCAACAAACATAAGAAATGTACATGACAATTAGCCACTCAAGAAATGCAAATAAAACAATAATGCGATATCACCTGATTGCAGGATTAATAGCAAAGCTAAGAAAAACAGAAAAAGAAAACAATAAATTCTACAGAGGGGGTGGAGCGTTCGGACCCCTTGCCCCTGGGTCCTGATGAGACTCACAGTGTTTAACACACCTTCAAAAGGAATCTGGTGCTTCCTCACAATGCCTGAACACAGCTCAGCAACCCCTCTACTTGGCATAGGTCATAGAGAAATAAGATAGAGGAAGCATAGATGAACCATGTTCATCACAGCGCTATTCACACTCACAAAGAGATGCATGTCACTTAAATGGCTATCATTGGAAGGACACGTAAATAAACTTTAGTACCTACTCACCACAGATGGAATTTTACACACCCTGGAAGAATAATGATGAATCTGAGAAACATATCATAATCTGTACACATCTGGAGTACACAACGCTGAGTGAGATAAAAACCCCACAGCCATCAAATCTATTTTGACTCATATTAACCCTCTGCAGAGGTGTACACCTTTATGGGAGTAGATAGTCTCCTGCTAGCAGTCCAAGCTTACCTGACAACACCATCCGGGTTCCTTAGTTAATCAGATTAGAACAAAGGTTGTGTAAAACTACTCTTTTAACAAGTCAAGAAGAAGTTACCACATGAAAGGAAGCATGTTTGATGCCCACCAGACATGGAAGGGAGGGAAAGTCACTGGCTAAAGGCTGGACTGGTGTTAACTTGGGAAGAGAAGGCAACATGTAACAAGATGGAGTAAAAAATGATGGAGTCAGGGTGAGATAATGGGAGACTTGTTAGAATTAAGGAAATAGAGGCAGGCTCTGTTAGAAACGCCATCCTGCAATAGTGGTGATCTATGGGTAGATGTCTACATAGATATGCAGACTGAACAGTGAGAGTGCAGCTATGAATAAAAGTATAGATTTGACTGAAGTCTATGTATACTTGTTTTTAGGAAAATATCTTATTTTATTTAAAGATCATTTTTGGGGGGCTCTTGCAACTTTTATAAAAATCTATACACTAATTTTATCAAGCATATTTTAATGTACATATGTTGCCATCATCATTTTCTAAACACTTTCTATTTGAGCCCTTGATATATGCTCCTCTTTTTCTTACCCCGTCCCACCCTTGTGACCCCTTGATAAATTATAAATTATCATTATTTTCATATCTTACACTAACAGCTCTCTCTCTTTGCCCATGTTTCTGGTGTTTATTGAGGGGGGACATTAATGCCAATCATTATGATTGGCTCCCCTTTCCTTCTCTCCTCCCCCTACCTTTCCCCTACCCTCCTGGTATTGCTACTCCATTTCTCTTCTTTAGACATTTGAACTGACCTGGATTCCATGTGTCCTGAGCTCTTATCTGTACCAGGGTACATGCTCCTGTCTAACCAGAACTGAAAGGCAGGACTGGAGTCGTGATTGCGGTGTGGAGAAGGAAGCCTCGAAGAACCAGAGGAATATTATGTGTTTCATAGGTGCAATACTGCACGCTGGTTAACTTACCTCTTCTTTGTGACCCTTCTGTGAGGGGCTGTCCTACTGTCTACAGAGGAGTTTCAGGTTTCTGCTCCAATTCACCTTGCTCTCAACAATATGTTTTTTTTTGTTGTTGTTGTTTTGGGTCTTCTGAAGCCTATAACCTGATCCTGTCAGCACCTCATAATCACATAGGTTGGTGTGCTTCTTCGGTTTGAGCCTGTTGCTTCTTTGCTATATGGCTGCTTTTTAACTTCAGGATATTACGACAGTGGTTCTCAACCTTCCTAATGCCACGACCCTTTTAATAAGTTCCTCCTGTTGTGGTGAATCTCACAACCATAAGATTATTTTCATTGCTACTTCATAACTGTAAATTTGCTACTGCTATAAATTGGGTGACCCCTATGAAAGGGTCATTCAACTCCCAAAGGGATTGTGATCCAGAGTTTGAGAACCGCTGCTGTAAGACCCCAGATGCTAAATCTTTTGATAGCTGGCACCATCAGCTTTCTTTACCACATGTGACAGAGGATATTTTTATAGATTTATTTCCCTTTACTGCAAACATATTCTTGAATATGGTGGGGCATACAGGAAGCAAAGCTATAAACACTGTAGACATTCCCAAACTCCTTGAAGGAATGAGTTACTGGTTCTGGAGGAGCAGGTCAATAGACCCAAGAGAAACCAATGTCCATGGGCATAACCTAGTTTGCAAAGTACATCCTACTTGAATGAATGATAACTGGAGTCTTAAAAGCTCATGACCAGTCATCTGAAGTGTAACCTTTGGTCTGTCCCTAGCCATAGAAAAGAATAGTGATGAAAATCAGAAGACATATGGCAAGAATTACTCCATTTTTCAAGGACCTTCTCAGTCTCCACATCCCTGAGACCAAAAGAATTAAATGGTTTCTGGTTACCACTACCGAGTACTCTAGAAAGGGTTGCACTAGAATGTCATGAATAGAGTGGGAGAAAATGTGGGACAGAAGTCAAATTATCAGAGACCCAGTCTATGGGTAAAGGTGGGCAGGGCCCCCAAGACTATGGCCTTTGGTTGCACTTCAAGTCTGGAGCTGAACTCATCTATGTGGTAGAATAATGAAGCTATTTAAGGTCAAAAGGGCAGTATCTATCTACAGACAATGTTCAGAGACTAGCAGAGAAGAGAAAATGGAAACAGGAAACACAGGGAGAAAACAGGACTAGTAATAGCACAGGGATGCGCTGAAATAAAATATATAATGGTTTTTTATATGTAAAATTCATGATCTGCTCTGCAAACTTTCCCCTAAATCATAGTAAAGATTTTAACACAAGAAAAATAGCACAACACTCACGAAATAGTAGTCCATAATTGGCCATTAGATAGCTTTACCATAAAACCATTAATTATGAAATGGTGCATATACTCAAAGATATTCATCATAATATATTTAATAACATGTTGAAACACTTAAATTTTTAGCAATGATTGCTATGTATAATGTATCCTGGTGAAAAATTAAATTGTGAAACCATTAGTATGATGGTTTTTAAGATTAACATTGTGGAAAATACTTTATATAGCTTTAGTTGAAAGAAGCAACATGAAAAATTATATATTTAATTATGGAAAATTAGTATACAATTTATTGTAAGGAAACAGCAAAATACCAGAAGATGTGGCAGAAATATGGGAAGCTACTTTTGTCTCTTCGCAATTTTTTTGTTTTAATTTATAATAGAAAAAATATAGGGAATCAAGTGGAATCTACAGTTTCCTAGGTGACATTCAAATAAAATAGTACCCCATGATTCATACTCTCAGAGAGTTAAACATGAAAGAAAAAAAAAAGAAAGAAAAAAAAGATGTACACACTAAATTGGATGATGATGATAATTCAAAGGTTGTTTTTTTTAAATCTTGGTGTTTGATGTATAATTGCCAAATTTTACAAAGTCTTTGCATCTTATAATTTCTTCTCTCTACTATAATTTATAACTGAAGATCAAGAGATATATCTGACTTTTTCCTTTTCTTTATCCTCAAAGAAATAAGGGAATCTCTCCCTCTATTTCTTGTCCCATCCCCAAAGGAAGAAGCACAAGCCACAATGAAGGCACTAACTGAAAATATGACTCCAGGATTTGATGGAATATCAATTGTGATGTTTCTGCACATTGATAATGGAAGCAATCACTCACCTATGCCAAGTGCTTTGGAAGATAGCTGGCTACCCAATTGAAAGAGATCATATTGGCACCCATTTCAAAGAAAGGAGATCCAACAGAATTTGTACAATATCACTAATATAATATGCAAGTAAAATACAGTTTGTTGAAGATAATTGAACGATGGTTGCTGCATTAGATCAACAAGAAGCTGTCAGAAACTCAAGCCAGATTCAGAAGAGGATGTGACACAATTACATTATTGTTAATATCAGGTAGATTTTGGCTGAAAGTAAAGAAATGTTTGGGTTTTTTTAATTAAAATTTTATTTTATTGGGGACTCTTAAAGCTCTTATTACAATGCATACCTATTTTCATTTATGTCAAACATATCTGTCCATATGTTGTCATCATCTTTTTCAAAAACATCTTCTTTCTACTTGAATCCCTGGAATCAGCTCCTCATTTTTACCCTCCTCCTCTCACACTCCCTCCCCCATGCCCCCTTGATAATTTATAAATTATTCTTTTTCTTTATGTCTTACACCAACTGCCGTCTCATTTCACCCATTTTTCTGTCTGTCCCCCAGTAAAGAGATACTTACCTGTGTTTTATTGACTAGGTATTCAACTCTGTGGATTAGAAGAAACCATGGATAGCGTGATGAAGAATGGGAATTCCAGAACACTTTCTTGTGCTCATGTGGAACCTGTGTGTGAACAAAGAGGCAACCATTCAAACAGAACAAGGGAATATTGCTTGATTTAAAATCAGGAAAGGTGTGTATCATGGTTGTCTCCTTCTGCCATATTGATGCAAGTGAGGATGTTTGTTATTTTGAGGACAAAGATGTTCCTGACCCAAACCATGCATGTTCAGTAGATTTATATGCATGAGAACTTTGGACATTGAATAAGGAAGACCTAAGAATTGATGCCTTTGAATTCGAGTGCGGCTGAAGAATATTAAACGTCCCAAGGATTTCCCAAGGAACAAGCAACTCTGCCTCAGAAGAAATACAGCCAGGCAAGGGTGGCGAGAGTTAGCTTCATGCACTTGGACATGTTGTCAGGAGAAACCAGTCCCCGGAAAGGGCCCTCACGCTTAGTAAAGGAGAAAGGCATTGCGAAAGAGGGGATTTCTCAAGGAGATGAACCGACGTTGTGGCTGTCACAAATGGACTGGAACGTGAACAATTCTGAGGATGGCGTAGGACTGGTGGTGTTTCATTCTCTTGTACAGGGGAGCGATCCACTGGGACTGACTCAACAGCACCTAGCTGCATTTATTCGCTATGCATGTGAGAAACTAATGCAAGAAGCTGGATAATATGAAGAAGCATATTGTATCAGGGCTTTCAGCAGACTTATTAACAACCTTTAATGTGTAATAGGACACAACCTTAATGGGTGGAAGCTTGGAGGACTTGATGCACTTGCTGATGAAAATCAAGGACTGAAACTTTGAGTATTGATGGCAACTCAATGTGAAGAAAATAAAAATCCTCACCACTGGACCAAGAGACAGCATCACGGTCAACCAAAGAAAGATGGACATTGTTAAGTACTTCGATTTCTTTGGATCTGAAATCAATGTTCATGGAAGTGGCCATCAAGAAATTTAAAATGGTATCACATTGATCAAGTCTGCTACACAATGCTTTTTTAAGTTTTGAAGAGGAAAGGATGGCACTATGGGGACTGAAGCATGTCTGAGTTAAGCCATGTTATTTTGATTATCTCATGTGCATGTGAAAGTTGGGCATTGAATAATGAAGCCCAGATTAGTGTTTTTTAAATCCTTTTATTGGGAGCTCAAACATTGCTTATCACAATCCATCATTGCATACATATATTGTGCCAACACCTTCCCACACCTGCTGCCATCATCTCAAACCATTTGCTTTTCTACTTGAGCCCTTAACATCAGCTTCTCCTCTTTTCCCCTCCCTCTCCCCTCCCTCCTCTCTCACAAGTCCCTGGTAATTTATAAATTATTAGTATTTTTTCATATCTTACTCTATCCGATGTCTCCCCTCACCCACTTCTTCACTGTCCATCTTCCAGATAGGAGATTATGTGTAGATCCTTGTAATAAGCTTCCCCTTTCGACCTCACCTTCCCTCCACCCTTCCAGTATTTCCACTCACTAGTCCTGAGGGGTCCATCTGTCCTGGAGTCCCTGTATTTCCAAAGCTCATCTGTACCAGTGTACCTCTTCTGGTCTAGCTGGATTTGTAAGGTAGAATTGGGATCATGATAATTGTGGGGAGGACGCCTTTAAGAAAAAAAAAATAAAAAAGAATTAGAGGAAAATTGTATGCTTCATTGATACTTCCCTGCACCCTGACTGACCCATCTCCTCCCCGCGACCCTTCAGTAAGGGGGTGTACAATTGTCCACAAATGGGTTCTGGGTCCCCACCTTGCACTTCCCCTCATTCGTAGTGATGTGATCCTTATATCTTTGATGCTTGATATCTGCTCCCTGTGACCCCTCATGATCACACAGGCTGGTGTGCTTCTCCCATGTGGGCTTTGCTGCCTCTGCGCTAGATGGCCGCTTGTTTGCCTTCAAGCTTTTAAGACCCAGACGAATTATCTTTTGGTAGTTAGGCACTATCAGTTTTCTTTACCATGTTTGCCTCTGCACCCATTTGTCTTCAGCGATCATATTGGGAGAGTGAGCACATAATTATATGATTTTTGTTCTTTGATGCCTGATACCTGATTCCGTCTACATCTCATGGTTGCACAAACTGGTGTTTTTTCCGTAGTGGGCTTTGTTGCTCCTGAGCTAGATGGCTACTTGTTTACCTTTAATACCCCAGATGCTATATTTTTTGATAGTCAGGCATCATCAGATTTCTTCTCCACTCTTGCTCATGTCCCCACATGTCCTCAGCGAGCCTTTCAGGAAGGTGAGCACATAATGATATGGCTTTTTCCTGTTTGATTTCTGAGACCTGACCCTTTCTACACCTTATGACCACACTGGCTTCTGGATTTCTTCTGTTTGGGCTTAGCTACTTCTCAGCTAGGTGGCCACATGTTTATATTCAAGCTTTTAAGACCCTAGATGCTGTATCTTTTGATAGCTGGGCACCATCAAGTTTCTTCAACACATTTGCTTATGCACCCATTTGTCTTCAGTGATCGTATCGGGCAAATGAGCACCATGAAATACCAGTTTAATAGAACAAAATGTTCTTACATTGAGGGAGTACTTGAGTGGAGCCCCAAGTTTCCATCTGATAACTTAGTACTACAGCTATAAATATAGCTATATAGATTTAGTTCCTCCTCACCATAAGTAATTATATTTACTTATGTACACACCTGTATTTAGATCTCTATAAATGCCCATTACCTCCCAGTTCTTTCCTTTCTTTCCTTTTTTGTCCCTTTTGTCCCCATACTCAGCCCTCATTTGGGTTTCAGTAATTCCTCTCAGTTACATTACCCTTGCTCAAACCCTACCTCCCAGTCTTCCCACACACTCCTCAACACCGATTCGGGATCGCATGTTGTTTTCCCATCCCTGAGCCTGTCCACACCACCTCCCCGCTTATCTCCCCGCCCCCCGTGTCCCCAGGAACCAATGGTCCTGTCGTTCTCTCCTCCCGACTGTCCATCCAGGAGTGCCCATTTTTCACTTCACTCCATGTTGGGGTCTCAGACCATGTTGCTTCCTCACCATTAGACCGCAAAATGTCCTCTGTCGCAGTCTGCTTCAGTAAGGAGACAGCGTGACCCATCCTGCTGTCCATCCTGTTGTCGTTTGCCCAGTCCCCTCTGTGTCCTATTAGCTCTGCACAGGACGCCATTCTCTGTGCATCGTGGGCCAGCCAGTGTGGGGTCCAATTCAGCTCTCTTTCTTTTCCTCCCTCCAGGCCTGCCTCCATGTGGGTGTGCATGCTGGCCCCTCCCCCCAAACCTGCTCTCTGCAATGCCCATTTCCACAGAGGGGGTCGGTCAGGCTCTGGTTGGGGCCAGCTTTGTAGCCCTCTCTTTTCATGCATCCATGCTGTCCTCATGGCTTGGTGCTTCATGGTAGGGTCTACGTGCCCGCTCCAGCTTCTGTGGAGACAAGACCAGTACTTTTCCCTGGGTGGGTGAGTGCTCTGCTCTCTGTGCTATCCTTTCACTTTCTAATCCCCTTTTTCTCCCTGCCCCCTCCATCCTCCCATTACTGTGTTGGACCAACATGTACCTCCTTGGGTTTGGTCCAACCTCTTCCCATTTCCCTATATCTTGACCCAAATGTTATGAGATTCAGGCTTCTTTTCAATACCTACCCTGCTGATTACACTCAGGGGATTCATGCCATACTTCTGAATTGGTGCTTTAAATTATGGTGTTGGTAAAGAATATAGAAAAAAAAACATGGGCTATTAGAAGACTAAGCCAATCTGTCTTGGAAGAAAAACAGCTGGAAAAGACAAGGTGTTGTGCAGCTGTGGAACAAGTAAACCTCATATATTACTGGTAGGAATGCAACATTGTATAGACACTGTAGAAAACTGTTGAGGTCAAATATGTACTTGCCGCATCACCTAACAATCCAATTCTTAGGTATTTACCGAAAATAAATGAAAATATATGTTCACACCCCAGTAAATGTGCAGATAATTGTAGAAAGTTTAATCATAAATTCTAAAGACTGGTTTAAAAGAATAAGTAAATGCCCTCTCCCTGAAAGATAAGTAAACTCCATTACATTTTTTTCCCCAATGGATTGCTACCAAGCAACAAAAATGAACCCTAGGTACACAGTTTAAATTATGTTTATTACAGGAAGAGCCTCTGAAAATGCTACATTTTTTCCTGATTCCATTTATGTGACATTCTGGAAAATGAAAGTCACATCAGTGGTTGTCATGGAGTGAGGTACAGGAAGAATGAACTGCAATGGAGCGTGAGGAATAATTTTGGGTCATGTAATATTTTATACCTTGAGCTATGCTATATGGGACTACCCACTATCTAGTAGAATTTACACAGCTATATGACACTTTCAAACCTCATAGTACTATATGTGAATAGAGTATTATCCTATAGAAATTACCCCTTAATCTACTTGAGTTGAAAACAGTTCTAGGTTGACTAACATTTTCCTTGAACACTTTAGAATTATTAATCTTCTGCCTTCTATTTTCTATCATTGAGAATGATATTTCCTGGCTTAGCAACAGTACACCAAGGAGCATATTTATTTTTCTTTTTATCTAGCTTTCCAAATTTGAGAAATCATATTTTGCTTAAATCTAGAAAAATTTCGACATTATCCCTTTGAGTGTTTTCATCTGCTGGTCTTGAATTTCAATTCTCACCTCAGCAATGTCAGATATGCTTTTAAATTAATCTACAACATTTGCTAGGTAAAGGTTTTTATTGAAGTCTACCTTACCTGCACAAATAAACACAAATCATAAATGTTAGCTCAAATAATGTTCACAAACAGAGCACACAGTGAAACCAGCACCCAGATCGAGAAATCACATGTCCCCACATCCCGTAAACCCTCTTTGCATCCCTCCTTCACCAGAGCCTCTGCCAAGGTAACCACAATTGTGATTCTAATGCCATAGATTACTTTTACTCTTTTATGCTCATTCTAAATTTTAAAGTTTGTTCTTATTCAGTTTTATTTCATTGTGTTGCATGTCAAATATTTAAACGATTCAAGAGTTAATACAAAATGCATACACACATTCATAGAGTCTTATTTCCACCTCTATGCCTGGCACTTTGCTCCTTATTTTTGTGTTTCTCATGATAAATCGGTCATAATAAAACAGTTGTAATTTCAACATTTTCACATGTATAATTCAGTGACATTAATTGTATTCACCATGTTTTTTCATCACAAGGATCCATTTTATGATTTTTAAATAATTTTTAACAGCAGAGCTTCAGTGTCCCCTAAGCAATGAATCCCCTTCTCTCACACCCTCCAGCTACCCCTAGTAACCACGACTGTTTACTAATTTCTAACTTAAGAGAAGTGGGATTTTCAAGCTGAACTCTTTTGTATCCACCTTCTTTCACTTCACACTGTATTTCTAAGATGCATTCATAATGCTGTGCATAGAGTTGATCTTTCGTCATGGTTTATTATTCCACTATATCTGCACACTGCAAATGATCTACCATGCATCGATGGAAATTGAATGTTTCCTGCTTGAACAACTATGAATGATGCTTTATGAACATCCTTGCACATGTCCTTTGGTGGGCACACCGCAGCCTTTGTGCTGACCATACCTCTGGGAGTGAATTACTGAGTCATGAAGCAGATTCGGATGGTCACATGGATGCAGTAACAGGCTTCCACATGGAGTTCTGGAGAGGCTGGTGCAAGAGCTGAAGCATCTCATTCTGCTACATCTGCCGGTGCTGTGAGCCACAGGTAACTCCATGGCACCCAATAACAGTAAATCAATTTTCTATTTCTGCCATGAAGAGTTGCCACAAACTAGTGGCTTATAGTAACTCAAATTGATTATGGTATGAGTCTGTAACTCAGAAGTCCCACCTGACTCTGACTGACCCATGTGTCAGCAAGGTGCATTCTTTTGTGAATCCAAAAGAGATCCAAGAGATCATATGTTTCCAGCTGCTAGAGACCAGCCAGTCCCTTTCCTTGGAAATGAAAGTTTAGAGCAATAGTTCTCAATCTTCCTCATGCCACAATCATGTCATATAGTTCCTCATGCTGTGGTGACCCCCAACCATAAAATTATTGTTGTTGCTACTTCTTAACTGTTATGAATTGAGCGACCCCTGTGCAAGGGTCCTATCATCCCCAAAGGGGTCTTGATCCACAGGTTGAACACTGCTCTAGATACTTTGAGGTGGATCCTTCTTACACTGCCATCTTGCTGATTCTGCTGTCTCATTCTCTCTTCCGCTTTTGAGAAGTCACGCGGTGTGAGAAATCTGTGGCAGTCTGCTTCCATAAAGATTCTAGCCTTGGAAACCTTGTGGGGCAGTTAGTTCTACTTGGTTTAATTGAGTTGCTATGTATTGAGCGACTTAAGGACAATGTTTCTTTGCGTTCTTGGTTGGGATGGTGGTGACTACATTAGACCCATACATATAATTTAAGGAAATCTTAACATTAATCATCGGCAACCTTAGTGTCATTCCCTTTGCCATATACCCTGACATCCGTATACCCTGACATATTCATAGGTCTCAGGGACTTGGGTGTGGACATATTTGAGGAGGCACTCCTCTGTCTAACACATAGGCTATGCATACGTTCAGACTGAGCTCACTGTGTAATCGTGTTCCAAGTGCCTATACCAATGTAGACTCTTCTGCCAGTTTAGGAGCTTCCCGGTTGCTCAATATCCAGCATTTATTATCCTAATTTTAAAATTTATTCATTTTGGTGAAGTTATACTGACATCACACTGAAGTTCCCATTGGTATTTTCCTAATGACTAATGAGGAGGAGTATTTTTTTTTTCTTAAGGAGCCTTGGTGCAACTGTTGTGCTAAACATTGCATTGCACTCTCCAAGTTCAAGATTACAAACCCATTCCTCCCGTTGTGGGAAAACAGTGAGACTGCCTGCGCCCATAGAGACCTAGAAAGCCTTGGAAACCCTGCGTAGAGTTGCTATGAGTAGGATCAACTAGGTAGCAGTAGTTTGCTTGATGGTTGCCATTAACTATTAGAAAACCTCTTGAGAAACACCAAGGGGAAGGCAAATCCATGCTGTCAGGTCATGTGTTCTGCTAAAGCAGGCCGCCATGCAGTCTGCCTAGTGCCCAGTAATCATATGCCATCCTCTTTATCTGTATCTCTTCAAGATGACTTTAAAGGGGGCATCCTCATTCTAGTAGTACCCAATTTTCAGGAGTGAGAGAAAGAGAGAAAGGAAGACGATCTTTTAGTGGCTGCCATGCAAAAATGCCAAGAGGTCCTCCCAGACTGGCAGCCAGTCCTACCACAGCAATAAATGCTACTGCTGGCGCCATCGGGTCAACGGGGGAGGGGAGAAGAAGGTACTTCTGGGAGAAGCAAAGCACACTTCTGTTCGTAGAGAAAAAGGGAGAGAACCAACTGCCTAAGAGGAAAAAAAGACTAATCATACTTTTACAGACTCCTAGGGGAAAGTGTGCCTGGTACTGTGCTCCTAATAGGACAAACTGACCCAAGCTTCTGTACATTCCCTAGGGAACCGCACTCTGAACCACAGTCTTGGGACCTTGAGCCATACCAGAGGATGGTGATGTGGAAACCCCACTAGGTGATCTGGCTCCTGTCTCAAAAATACCTATTACCTGAGCACTTAAGGCAGAGATTACATGGAATGTGACGCCTCTGAGGGCAACTCTACCAAGATTGTTGCTGTCGTGGCAGACGGGCTAATAGTTCCTGAATGCTGTAATGCCCTACTTGCTTTATTAAGATATGTATTATTCTGGCAGACCTGGAAGACATTATTTTAAGTGAATATTATTTTAGTTTTGCTTGGCCACCAACTTGCATGGTTTTTGCAAATAGTATCAAGTGACATAAGGATTTTATCTGTGCAATTCAATAACCCATGTATTGCGATGTGTAGTTAGCCTACACTTGTTTTATCTCCCTGCCTCAATTGTCTTTTGAATACATTATTATCCGCTAATCAATGACCCTATAAATAGAAGTATCTTATGCTCTAAAGAGATGACAGATAAGATTGTTTACCATAAAATAATAATAGTGCATCTATACTGAACCCAAGGCACATAGAAAACACAAATTTAAGAATGGATTTTGGGGTTGCACTTAATGCTGGCTTTGATTTAAAAACAAGTACCCTGACACACACGAAGGAAACATGGAAGATATGGGTGGTATAGCAAAAGTATGGCAAGGAAATTAGATGGTGCCTGGTTAAAGGAAAGAATAGTGACTCGTCTTAAATGATTGGATGACATCGGAAGCCCAAAACATAATTGCAGGGTTTGTACCTGAAATTCACACCCTCTGGCCATAAGTGAGGGATAGAAACGATTGCAAGGAGAGACGCCTGTGGTAAATTAAAATGATAGATGAGGTGGATGACTAAAACCTTGTCACTTGTGCTCCCTGACTAAAACCTTGTCACTTGCGCTCCCTTTTAATACACGTGGCGCTTGACTCACTTTGTTTGGTTTAAAAGTATTTTCATTGAGAACTCTCACAGATATTACCACAATTGAATTCAATTAGATCAAGTGGAATTGTACAATTGCTGCACCGTCAGTTTCAGAACATTTTCTTTTTTCTTGAACTCTGATATTGGTCTCCTTTATCCTCCCCCTGACCTACCCCTCAGGAACCCTTAGTATATTATACAATGTACTATATATTACATATCTTCCCCATGTCTTACACCACCCTGTGTATCTCTCCACCTACAAATCTGTTATTTGTTCCCCTCAAGTGGGGTTATTCAGTAATCATTTCTATCATTTCCTTTTCCCTCTCGTCCCCCTCTTCCCATACCCTCAGGTAATCATTATACTCCACTACTATTTCTGAAGGGTTTATCTATCTTGGATTTAATGCACTGAAAGACAATAATTATACAAATGAACTTATACAAGTCTAACAAGACTAATGAGGTAAAACTAAGACCATAATAGTAAGGGAGGAGGTAATAGTAAAGAACTAGAGGACAGTTACAAGTTTCACCAGTGCTATATTGCACCATAGGTATATCATCCCTTCTGTGTGACCCTTATGTAAGGAACTGTCTGATTATCTTACAGGTGGGGTGGAGGTGTCCATTTTGTCTATTTCCTTCACATCAATTTGATTGGTCGTTTTTTAACTTCTGATACCTCTTCCCATTGACACCTCATGATCACACAGGCTGGTGTGCTTCTTCTATAGGGACTTTGTTGCTTCTCTGCTAGATGGCCAGTTGTTTAACTTCAAGCTACTAATACCCTATATTCTATATCTTCTAATAGCCAGCACCATCATCACATTTGCTTATGAAAACATTTGTCTTCAGTGATTGTGTCTAGGTGAGCATCATACATTGCTGCATTATTAGAACAAACCATCCTTGTTCTGAGTAAACATTTAAATAGAATCCCAGAGTCAAGCTGCTTCCTTACTGTATGTACAAAAATATGATATGTATACACAAACACGCCTATCTTTATATATTTACATATATACCCATATATGCATAATTTTAACTTGTTCTTTTTTTCTTTTTTCTTTCTTTTCCATTATCATGTTTACCCATCATGCACCTCTCAGTAATTCCTCTCAGATACATTTCAATTGATTAAACATGACCAGCAATGTGACACCTTCTTCACCATCAATTTTAGTACCCTTGCTATTCCTGTCCCCGTTGCTTTTGGCTCACTGCCAACCTCTCCTGCCTTCTCCTCTTCCAAGTCTCCTCCACCCACTCATCCTGTCAGTCCTGTTGCTGTCTCTTTGGGATTGCTTATCCTATTTATTTAATATAGATAGATACCAAAAAGGAAGAGAGAGAGAGAGAGAGAGAGAGAGAGAGAGAGAGAGAGAGAGAGAGACGCTACAAATAGTTCCATGTTTCAGAGTAGATGACTGTCTCTCTGTTAAATAGCAAGCAGACCCTGTTATAATCCATCAGACCAATCCCCTTCTCTTGCAGGGTTCCATATCCCAGGACCTACTCTCCTAATAGCACTTATACCATTTAAGTCCCTTGCTTTCATGTCTGAGGGTGTGCCCCTACTACCTACCTGGTTTTTAACATTTTCATACATTGCTGCATCATTAGAACAAATCATTCTTGTTCTGAGTAACATTTAAAATTACCAGATTTTAAGCAGGACACCATTGACCATGGGATGGGGAGGGGTGTCCTCAATTAAAAATTTGGTCTATATGGAGCAACAAAAATTTTCATAGAACACAAAATAGTATTGCAATATATTTATTTTAATTTTAAAGTGTAATGGAATGTTGTTAAATTGTTAAAAAGTGGGACATTTGGGCACTTTAATTTAATTGGAACCCTAAAGTCCCCAGCTTTTGTTTTGTTTTGATTTTCAAAATGGGCTTATCTGCTTTACTTGCCTATTGGTAGCATTCTTGACTCTCTGTTTTGTATCCTTCCATGTTCTTCAGTGTATGAAACCCAGGTGGAGAGAATCTATAGCAGCAGTAATTAGAATAAGGGTTCCTGTGGCAAATAGCAGGGAGAGTGGTTATGAGAGCTGGTATCAAGGAATTCAAGAAGGAGAAATCTATTTTGAAGATGATTATGGTAGTGATTGTATCACACTACTAGCTCTGACTGAACTGTTGAATGATATGACATCTGGATTATGTCCTAATACAGCGATTGGTTGATAAAAGATTCTCTTTTGTAAGGTGCGTATTTACATCACGTGCCCATTTTCCACTGGATATTATGTCTTTTCACTATTAATCTGTAAGATTTTCTTAAATATTATGGATATCAACCTTTTTCCAGATGATTTTGCTGTACATCTTTTATTCCCCTTATAAGGATGGTTTTGTCTTGCTTATTTTGATTATTGTCGTGTATAGTCTAGTAGGTAACTAAAACTTGCCACTTCAGCATCTTCACATTTAGTGCCATTAATTACTTTCATTATATTGTACAAACATCACTACCCTCCATTTCCATCATTTTGCCCCACCCTTAATGGAAGCTAAGCATCCCCTGATAACTGTCTCTCCCTGGTTACCACTCATGGACTTGGGTCTCTTTCCATTCATATTGTATTTTTTCTTTTAAGACTCACATGATGCTTTCATCCATATTATAGCAGGATTTCATTTCTCCTTTTGGCAGAATAATATCTCATTGAATATGTGTATCAACTTTTTAATCCATCATCTGTTAAAAGGCAGCTTATTTCTAACTTTTGACTATTATGGATAGTGCTGAATGAACACTGGTATATCTTCAAGTTTTCCCTCCATTTCCTTTCAATTATTTTGGGCAGATGCCTAAGAGTGGGATTGCTAGATTGTATCATAATTTTTAGTTTATATTTCTACTGACCTTGCTGTTATTTCTACTCACATTTAAAATCAGTTTTTGTTACAGTCATATCACTTTACGTGCCTACTGCCAGTGGTTGGGGATTTAATTTTTCCATAGAATTGCCCATAACTGCTGTACCAGTTGTCTTCAGTTTAATGCTTTCTTTTTACCACAGCATCTTATTGGCAGTAAGGGAGAACTCCTTATTTGGAGACTGCATTCATCTAATATCCTATGATGCTGGGCATCTTTTCATGTGTCTCTGCCACTTTTTACTGTAACCGTCCTGGTGAGTAGAAGTTCTTAACTTCCACCTATTCCAGAGTTTTGGTAGTCTTTTGTGATTTGTGCTACACTCAAGAATTCTTTGTCAAAGACGTTCTTTCATGTAGAAAAGAGTAAATATATTCTTAAGAATCTTTGTGTTCATTTTCAGGTGTACAATACACCTGAATTTTTTTTGTCTGATGTGAAGATGAGATCAAAACCCCATTCTTTCACTTGAGTACTCAGCTGTTGAGACATGAGATTCCTCGCCCCGCCCCCTCACTCCTCCCCCGCCCCATCCCCAAGGTCCTTTGCTTTGCCTTGGATCACACTTTTGTCTTTGTTATTAAGAAGCAAACCTCCACATGCGTGTTTTCCAGTCACCAAATATGAAGTGCCAAGTTTTTTCAATTTTAAAACATATTCCAGTTACTTTTTGAAATACTGTTTTTGATCTTACAGTGTTTTTTTTTCTTTTCCAAATGGCAATCTGTTTCTTGAAAGGACATTTAAAAAATTTAACATGTGCTTTGTGTATTTTCTCTAAGTTGCTTAGGTAGTTCG
>PVJH01033033.1:0-21933 GCA_004026705.1 Nesogale talazaci
CAGGGGGACTCTGTGTTTGGGGACATCAAACTTCTGGTAAGGGTGGTGGGAGTCTTCAGAAACAGAGAGTGGGGCTGAGCCCCGGTGGCGTAGTGGTTGTGCGCGGGACTGGAGCCCACTGGGACAGAGGTTCAATTCCAGCAGTGGGGCTGGGCCTCCTAATCCCACCACCAGAGAGCAGTGATGCCCCCCCCCCTAAAAAAAATAAATAAAAAGAAACAGAGAGTGGTGATGTTTGAGTCACATAATGAACAAAATTCTTCTGCCTTGGAGTTGCATGTATAAACACATATTGTAACGGCAAATGTTTTGTCGCACATATATGTGTATTTACCACACACAAGGGGTCATTCTGTTTCCAAGGAACTCACCGTGTATCTGAACAAAGCTCGAAAATATTTTCTTCTTCTTTCTTTCTTTTTTTTTGGGGGGGGGGGCATCACTGCTCTCCGGCGGTGGGAGTAGGAGGCCCAGCCCCACTGCTGGAATTGAACCTTCGTCCCAGTGCGCCGCAGTCCCGCGCACAACCACGACGCCACCGGGGCTCAGCCCTCTTCTTTCTTTTTTAAAGATATTTTCAAGCATACACAAGAAAAACCCAGCATCAAACAAGACAATTAATAATGTCTAGCATTCAACCAACGATGACCTGACACGAGGAGAAACAGGAAAACGATGTCCCCAAGGAATGGAAAAACTCACTCAGCAAGCACATATTCAGAAATGATGACAGACTCAGCCGGCCAGGGAACACTTTGACTTTGGCTGTGGAACATGCCTGGGTCCAACAGGGACAGTGCTCTTCAAGTCCTTCCTCCACCTCACCTTCTGTGTCCTCATGGTTCACACACACACACACACACACACACACACACACACACTCATCGCCCCCACGCCTCTTATCTAACCTTTCTAGTTGCTCTTAGCACTTTTCCCTTTGAAGGGCCGGAATGCCAAAAGCAAACCTTCTTTACCAATTAAGCTCAACCAACGCTCTGGCGGTGCCGATGGGGAGAGAGCTGGACAGCTCACCCCGAGGTCAGCAGTTGAAGCCCACCAGCCACTCCCTAAGAGAAAGATGAGGCTCTCTGTTCCTGTGAAGGTTGACAGCCGCCACGCGGGGTTTTGATGTGAGTTGGGATGGATTCGATGGCAGGGGGTTTACTTTGCGTGGGATTGTTCGGATGGCAGTGTGGCTACAAGCTCAGTGGCGAACAGGCAGGTGGGTGGTTCAAACCCACGCAGCTCTCTGAGGGAAAAACTAGACCTAGGCATCTTTCCACCGGCCCCTCAGAGGGGAAACCTAGCTGGTTATCAACAGAACAGAGCCCAACAGCACAGGTTCAGAGAACGCGCCAGAAAGTGCGTAGAGCGTCAAGTGTCATGTTTCGTGATAGTCGCAGGGCAATCCCTTGTAGCAGCTCCACCCGCCTGAACAGCTGCAGAAACTCTAGATTCTCTGAGATTTTAGCATTCTGTTTTGCCAGGACTTAAAAATAACTATTGTGTCAGTGACATAACCGCCTGTCAACTTGCGAAGGGGTGGAGTCTAGCCTGTCAATCAGCTCGCAGCTTCCTGGCCTCATTTTAGAGGCAGGAAGGAGATAAATAGCTTACTGGAGGCCAGAAACATTCTCTCTGCTTTGACACTGTCCTTGACAGACATTTGTGTTGACATGTCCCAAGGAACTTTACTGATTGAACCAGAACCCTGGAGGTGGAGGAGCCACATGGAGACCACTGCCAGTGCTGAGATGCTTCTAGCACCACAGGATCCACAAGACTTTCCACCCACTGGCCTGTGATCTGCCTGGATTTGGTGCATTGCATGTGCTACGTGAGTCTGAAGAGGAATTTATAGACTGGTATAGGACTTATGGGCTAATATCGGTCTTATGGACTTAATCTTGACTGGGCTGGGATGTTTTCTTAATATACAATTCCTCATTAATATAAAGTGCTCTCTTACACACACGAGTGTCTCTGGGGTTGTTTCTCTAGTTGACCCCGACTCACACAGCTATCATAAGCCTATTTCAGAAATTTAAGACTAGACAGTAAAGAGAAATAGGAAGCCTATACAAGAAGGCCCACGCTGACCTTCAAGAGGCAAGATGATAATGTCTGGGATGAAAAAGTGTGCTCTATGAAATTCAAGGCAGACGGGACACTGAAGAGGAAAGAAACCGTGACTTAAAAACTTCATCTACCATAGCGCTCAAGAAGGAAGTGAACAGCACTACAGGTCATTTAGAAGAGAACGTCAGTGAATTGCGGGCAACTTTTACCCATCTCATGGAGCGGTGACAGAAGGTCCAGAGACAACGAGGGTCAGAGAGAGAATGGTTTGAAGGGATCGTGGCCAGCATTCTTCCATCATTCTCAACCCACAGATCCAAGAGATTCACCCCTCAGCACAAGAACCATCCAGAAGACTGTGTCAGGGCCTGTCACCCTCTGCCTGGGTCATGGCTCAGCCCCGGGGTCCAGGGAGCATCCTGAACACAGACCTTGAGCACATCATACACAGAGAAGCACTGCAGGCTCTCTCACCAGGCCGCTCTGGTGGCCTAGCGGGTGACTGTTGGACTGCCAGCCACAGGGCCAGCGGTTCAAACCCACCAATCACTCCACAGGAGAGAGGTGAGGCTCCCTCCTCTGGTGAAGTCCCCCCTCCCAGGAACCCGATGATGGGGCAGCTCGACTTTGCCCGTTGGGGCTGCGAGGGACCGTGAGCTGGCTGGGGCTCTCCTTACAGTCTGGAAGACCCTGGGGCCGTGGCCTTGACCCCAGGGAGAGGGGCAGACCGTCAGGCTAGTGAAGACCTCGTTCCAGCCGGGAGGATTCTTTCCGAAGATTCTTTTCAAAGGCTGAAGGAATTCATCACGAGCAGACCTGCACGGAAAGAAATGTCGTTTGTTTAAAAAAAAAAAAAAAGGGAAAAAAAATCTTTCAAGCAGCAGAAAAACGATACCAGATGGAAATCTTGATCTACTAAGCAGAATGAAGAGCCCGGAACTGGTAAATACGTGGGTAAATAGAAAGGGCTTCTTCCCTCCCGTACTTGAAAATTCTCTTTACACCATAGCTGAGGCTTTAAAGCCTGACTCATTGTGTGTTGTGGGGGTGGGAGGGTCAGGAGAAATAAATGCATGAGAACCACACAGGGCTGGGGGGCGGGGGGGGGCGATGGCAGTCCAGTGAAACGGGGGGAGGGGGCGGTAGAGGGAGCAACACCCTGGGACCCAGCTGTGTCCGAGAACCGTGGCCCGAGGGCTGTTCGCGCTTAGCATGCCCCTCGGAAAGAAGTCAGTCAGGCCACTGCTTCGGAGTCTCTGAGAGTGTCCGACTGCGGGCCCTTCCTCTCTGTGCCCCCAGGGGTGCAAGAAACACACACACTCACTCACACATACACAGACACACACAGACACACACTCACACTCTCACACACACACATTTACACTCACACATGGATGCACACACTCACACACAGGCACACACTCTCTTTCACACACACACACACTCATACACACAAACACCCTCTCACACACAGACACACACACTCATACACACTCTCACACAGACACACACACACACTCTCACACAGACACATTCACATACACACACAGAGACACACTCACACACAGACACACACAGAGACGCACACACTCACACACACTCACACTCACACAGACACGTTCACACTCACACACAGATGCACACACTCACACACAGACACACACACAGACACACTCTCACTGACACACACACTCATACACACACTCTCTCACACACAGACACACACACTCATACACACTCTCACACAGAGACACACACACTCTCACACAGACACATTCACACTCACACACATACACAGATACACACAGACACACTCACACACAGACGCATACTCACACACAGACACACACTCTCACACAGACACATTCACACTCACACACAGATACACACAAACTCACACTCACACAGACACACACACTCTCACACAGACACATTCATACACAGAGACACACTCACACACACAGATACACACGCATACACACACACATACCCCATAAGCCCATAAAGACGAGCAATTGCAGTCAAGGTCACGGGGGTCCACAGGCTGGGAGGGTGTCCCATGGCACCTTGAGAAATATTTGGGATCTTGGGACATAACAGGTAGGGACAATCAGAGCAAAAACATCTTCTCACCTTCTGCCTTTGGGCAGGAACGCCAACCTCACCTTGGCTGAGGTGCTGGCCCTGGAGACTCACCAGGCGGGTGCCCGTCCCCAGTCTCCCTGACACCCACTCTCTTCATCCCAGGAAGCCTCAGGGACTGTCCCAATCTTGCAGCTGTCAGGCTCTGGAGAGGAGGCCCGCCTACGCAGGGTGCTGGGTGCTTCCTGTGAGCTCCACAGGTGCTGTGTGAGAGGGCCCCTGGGGGGGGGGGGCGGGCACCACTCAGTGTACAACCGTGCACCGGCCTGCACACCCACCGGGGCTGCGCACCCACCGTGGGCCAGTGTGGAGAGACGGTGATCTGTTGTGTGCCGGTTGAGGCGAAGAAACATCAGCATAACTGCCTCTGCCCCTTGGGGCACACGCTGCCCCCCTGCCCGGCAGCCCCCTCCCTGCCCCCGGCACCCACACCCTGGCTGGCAGACGCCCCGCCATCCCTGAAGCAACTCATCGCTCCCAAAGCCTCCCCTGACAAGCCTGTCACAGGCCCGGCCAAATGGCATTGTATTTCCGGCCGTGTGTCGGGGTGCAGCAAGCCCTGGATGGTCCCTAAGTGCTCCCAGACTCCTTCGGAAAGGCCCCTCCACCGTCAAGACCAGATCTTGCCAGAACCTCCAGGACACTCAGGTGACAGGTCTCGGGACAGAATGGTGCCAGCATCACCATGACTCATGGCAGAGCACTTGGGCCTGGGGGGACGCTGATGCCCAGGGTGGCAGGTGAAGAGTGGGCCCATTTTTTGGGGGGGACTCTTCCTATGCCCTCCCCACAGCTCTCTGTGTGTGAGACTCAAACGAGGCATACCCTGCCCTCACGGGGTCTTTGGCACCAGTGCATGGCCCTGGGGAGGGGGCACCCCCATTGTGGCTGTGTCTGTCTGACTCCGTGTGGGCTGGGAATGGCTCCGTGAGAGACCTCCAGCATTCGCCTTCACATGGCAGTGTCTGCCTCGTCCTGTCCTGTGGGACCCCAGGGAGGGCTTTGGTGTCCCCTGTTGGCCTGTCCCTGACCGGCAGGTTGTCAGAGTCCAGGAACGTGGCCCTCCTGCCCCTCCCTCCCCAGCACTGTCCCAGACTCCAGACTTTGCCCGTCCCAGAACGGACCCCTGTTTGTTGGGCTGTGCTGGCAGCGGTGGTGGCGTCCACTGGGTGCCCGCCCTCCCGTGTGCTAACCCAGCATGACCTTGGGTTCCAGGGACGCCCGGTGCCCTCGGCTCATTAGACAGTGTGACCTGAGTGTGGACGTGAGGGGGCATGCACTCCTGACGGTGTGTGGGGATGGCAGCAGTCCTGTCTGCAATGGGGAGATGGGGGTAGGGAGGGAGCATGTGTGCCCAAGTCCTCCAGCCTGGGCCTGGCCGGGCCCCTCCAGCCAGTGAGAGGCTCCTCCCACCTCAGCTGTGCAAACAAAGCCCCTGCCTTCCTCCCTGAGGCCCCTCAGGGCAGCCGACCCCTCCCCTCCCCTCCCCTCCCCCTCCCTGAGTAGTGGGTTTGATGGAGTGTGTGGGCTCATATGGTTGTGAGATTATGCATGGGGGAGGGGGGACTGGCAGTGACTGTGAGAAGCCTGTGGCTCCCCCTCCCCCCTAACCAACACCAGTCGGATCCGGCAGGCTGGGGATCCCCTGGCCCATGGAGCCTGGTTCTCCCAGGTCCCCGGGCCAGTTCATCCACCCTATTACCACCAGGCTGGCCCACAGCCCTGCAATTACCAAGGGTCAGACGCCGCCACAGTGCTGAAAGCCCAGGATTTGGGGCCGACCCGCTGGGGGAGGGGCCCTAGGGTAGGGTCAGGGCAGATGCTGGCCCAGCCCCGCTCACCCCTGCTCTGGGCTCAGAATGCTTCTGCCTGGCTAGGCCCAGCACTGAGGCCTGGTCCCAGCCTCAGCCCTGAGGCCTGGCCCCAGCCTCAGCCCTGGCCTGGCCTCCAGCGGCCTCAGCTCCTCTGTCCACATGCCCTCCTCCAGGCCTGACCTTCCCGCCTTCATCCTGAGCTGGGGACCCCTGGCCACCCCCCACACACACACACACACACAGCCCTACTATGCACCCCTCCACACCCCAGTGTGACTCCCTCTAAGGAGAAGAATGAGGAAGGGCGGATGCGATTGGGACCGAGTGGCTTGGGGGCAGACAGGTGTGGGCACCGCCCCAGCCCACTCCAGATGCTGCAGCTTCTAGACCGGGAGGAAGAGAAAGAAGAGGGGGAGGGGAGGGAACCCTGGGGTCCTCTGAGACCAGGGGGTGAGCTGACCCCACTCTGTCCTGCCTCAGTTCTAGCTCAGCGGTGACTGCACTGCAATGGGGGCCTGTGCTCCACAGGCCAGGGGGCACACACCCTGGCAGGCCCAGCCGGCCGTGCCACCTGGTGGACGTCTAGCGGACATGCAGGTCCTGGGTCCTGGAGAGTGGCCAGTGAAGCTTAGAGAATGCCACCAGCCAAGCTGGCCTCCCACTGAGAAGGTGGGGCGGGCCCAGCCCAGAATCCTTGTTAGGTTGTGAGTTGTTATTCCCCCCACCCCACCCCGGCTTAACCTTCCTCACCAAGAGGTGCCAGTGGCTCAGAGGGCCTGGGCCTGGGAGGATGTGGTGTGGGCCTCCATGGGGTGGACTCTGTGCAGCTCTCCTGGGACCCCTCCCCCACAGCTCAGCATGTGTGTGTGTGTACGGAAATCTGTGCTGTGGGAAGGGGGTCTTTCTGATCCCAGTCATGTCCCTCCCTGCACATGTCCTCTTTGGCTGCACATGATGGGACCCTGTGAGACCCCCCCCCATGTCCTAAGGTAGGTCCCTGTGGGAATTCCAGCATATACTGGTGTGATCCCCCCCTGTGTGAGTCTGGGTAGACTAGAGAAACAAGTTCATAAACCCTCATATGTGTATAAGAAAGAGTTTTCTATACAAGAGCAACTGTCCGGCTGAGCCCCGGTGGCGTAGTGGTTGTGCGCAGAACTGCGGCCCACTGGGATGGAGGTTCAATTCCAGCTCCACAGGGGCAAAGGATGGGCCTCCTACTCTCACCACCAGGGCAGTGATGCCCTAAAAAACCAAAACCAAACAAACAAACAAAGAGCAACTGTCCATGAAGAAAACATTCCAACCCAGCCCAGTCCAAGATCATAAATCTGTTATTAGCCCTTATGTCCGATACCAGTCTATGAAGACCTCTTCAGACTCAGGAAGCACGTGCAATGACGCCAGGACAATCACAGGCCCGTGGGTGCAGAGTCTTGTGTATGCAGGGGCGGTGTAAGCATCTCAGGGCTGGCAGGGCTCTCCCCGTGGCTTCTCCAGGTCCATCTTTCAAGTCACATCCGCCGGTCCATGTGACTTCTCAGGGATGCCTCTCAAGGACCCAGACTTGTCAGCAGAGAGTCTCCAAGGGACTGAGGAGCGAGTCTCTCACTTCCAAGGCGGAAAAATGGCCAGATTTCCCAGAATTCTCAGGAGCAGGCCATGCCCTCACTGAGGTCTCATTGGTTATCTCCAGATTGACAGGCTAGAGTCCACCCCTACACTCCCAATCCTCAAACTGACACCAGATGAGGTGACTGTCACACACCCCCTCTTGATACTTTGGGGATAGCAGCCAAGAGGGGACTGGGGGGGGGAGCACCTCGCTCAAATCGATGGTGACTTGTCGTGACCTTACAGGACAGGGCAGCACTGCCCCTGTGGGTCCCCGAGACTGGAGCCCTCTAGAGGAGGAGAAAGCCTCTTCTTTCTCCCACGGAGCAGCTGGTGGTTTTGAACAGCTGACCTTCGGGTGAGCGGCTCAGTGCATAACCACGACACCACCACCACCACCACCACCCAGGTTCCGGGAAGATGGAGAAAGCCTTGCTGAGCGGGGGACACAGTTTGTGGATGGAACTGCCCTTGGCCCCTGGGCCCTGTGCTTCAGTGGGGACAGCACGGGGCAGACTGCCCAGGTCCCGGGACTCTCTGATAGCCACCAGCAAGAGGGTCTAAGGACACCTCTGACCCTGGGGAGGGACAACCAGAAGGAGGCGGCTTAGCCCGGGCCTCCCTTCCACCAGGCCCTGCTGTCCTAGCACTCTGGGCCCCCTCCCTCTGGATCTTGCTCCGTATCTCCGTGCAGAACTAGTCAAGAGGGAGCTGTGCAGTTCTCCTCTGGTCTGGTCTGTTCAGCGGCATTGAGGGAAGCGGGGGGCTTCCTTCCTTTCTCTCCCAGCAGCTCCTACCCTGCCTCCCACCTCCACCCCCTCCACCCTTAGCTCTCACACTCGGCCTTGGCCGGGACACTCTGGGGGGTACAGGCCCGTGCCAGGCAGACCCAGGGCTGCTGGTGTCTCCCCACCTGAGGATTAGACCCTTGTCTGGAGGGGACACGGTCCACACAACCCCGGAGCTTCTGGAAAGGCCTGGGAATGGCGAGAGGCCACGGAGACAGGTTGGGCCCTGTGTTAGACAGGGTTCTCTAGAGAAACAACACCAGGACACTAGCAATTCTTTTTTTGGGGGGAGGGGGGCATCACTGCCCTCTGGTGGTGTGAGTAGGAGGCCCAGCCCCACTGCTGGAATTGAACCTCCGTCCCAGTGGGCCGCAGTCTCGCGAACAACCACTATGCCACTGGGGCTCAGCCCGCTTTTTATATATTTATATAGATAGAAGGATATATAAGATAAGAAATAGGGCTGAGGCCCAATGGCCCAGTGGTTGTGTGGAGGACTGTGGCCCACAGGGTTGGCGGTTCAAATTCAACAGCAGCTCTCCAGGAGCAAGGCTGGACTTCCTACTCCCACCAGGGCAGTGACGCCCTCCCCTCCCAAAAAAAGATAAGAAGTAAACAGTTAACTAATCTGTAAAGCAGTACAAATGGCTCGGTGCAACTCATTTGCGTGAGACAGCTAGTAGACTGGCAGTCCTTCAAGTCTTGAGGGCCGCTGAGTAGTCCTCTGTAGAGCAATCCAGGCTATCTGGTCACAGGCAGCAAACAGCAGAGCAGGTCACCAACAGCCAGCCAGATGACAGAGTCCAGCTCAAGAGATGTCTATCCCAGGAGCGTGGCGAAGCGGGGCTTGAAGGAACCTCAACTCACGGCAACACAGTCCACGATTAGGTGTCCCACGGGTAGTGTCGCTTGGAGGTCGAGGCACAGGACGAACAAAGCAACTGGCTGATCCGAAGACCCAAAAGCAAGAGAGAGAGGGCGGGGCTCACCCTTCAATTGGTCTCGTGTGTTCATTGGCCATGTTGTCACAACAGACCTACCTATGGTCTTTGGCCATGTTGGCACCACAAGCTTACCTATCACAGACCCCCTCCGTGGTCACGGTGTGGAGTGGCTTCCACACTAAAAGAAACCCCAACAGCCCCTCTTGACTCAGGGCGGCCTCATGCCTGCGCGGGAGATCAATCACACGGTGCTCCTTGGGTGCCTGGTGCTGTGATTACCCGGAAAGAGATTGCCGGGCCTTTCATCTGAGGGCCTCCGGTGTACTCTGATCACTGGCCTAGTGAGATCTCAAGCACCTCCTGTCCGGGACATGGCAGTGTGATTGGGCAGATTGAAGGACCTAGGACTCCTGAGGTTGAGGCCTGGCTCTGCCAGCAGCTCGCCGAGAGAGGCGTTCAGATGGGTTCACTCAGAAGGTTCAGATCTGCGTCCCTGATGTCTCTCTCCAAAACCTCTGAGGGGCATTGGTGGAGGGCACGAGAGGCTGTGCACATGAGGGAGGCATCAGGATTGGTGTGGAAAGGGTCCCAGCGGGCAGGACCATGCAGGAGACAGAGCCCAGGCGACCCCCAGACCTGCAGTGAATGCCAGCCCGCCCTGCCGCACACCGCCCTCAGGACACGGTCCCCTAGAGATTCAGGTTGTTGGAACCCTTCAATACTGCCTGTGGAGGCTTGAATTTTGTCTTCAGTGCTTTCAGCTTAAGATACGCCGAGCGTGTCCTTCCTTGGGGGTTGTCTGTCTCCAGGTCTTTGCACATTTCATGATAATACTTGAGATAGTTAAGATTTATTGTGCCAACCTGGCCGATGAACACGTGTGGGGTTGATTGAAGGACGGAGAGATAAATAAGCCTCACCTTTCTAGTTCTCGGGTCTCTTGCTTTCTGATCAGGGTGCGGCTGCCTTAGCCAGTCCCCTGCTTCAGCTGGCAAGGCTCACTTCCTGCAAGACATGCCTGAGAGAAGCCACGTGCACCGACCCCGATGCAGCCCTGGGTGCTGGAGCAGCCGCGTGGACATGCCTGCCTGCCGGCGCTGAGATGCGGACATGCTCGCTGATGCGGCTTTCCTCCTGCAGTCGGCGTCCTTGCATGTGTCTTGTGAGATGGAGGAGGTCTTTGTGGGTCGGTGTCGGACACATGGGCTCAGGTTAGACTTGTGGACTTGGGCAGCACCGGGTCGGGATGTTTTCTTGATGTGCACTGACCCTTTTATAAACCTCTCTCTTATCCATATGAGTTTCTATAGCGTTGCTTCCCTAGTTTACCCGGACTGGCACAATGCTGAATTTGTCTTCTTGAGTTGCCCTTTGAAGTTTTCTGTCCAGCTCTTTGACTTCCTCATTCGTTCTTCACCTTAGCTACTCCAGGAAGAAAAGGCCGCAGCCCCCGGGCGAGACGATGGACGTAGTAGCTGTGGTGGGGAGGACAGGGCAAGGCTGGGCAGGCTGTCCTTCGATCATCTGGGGCAAGGGTCCCCAAACTTTTTACACAGGGGGCCAGTTCACTGTCCTTCAGGCCATTGGAGGACCGGACTATAGTTTAAAAAAAAAACACACAACTATGAACAATTCACTGAGGGCCCGGGATGAGTCGGCCGCTAAGTGGGAAAGCAGTGGCGGCAAAAACACCCTGTGGGCCGGATAAACATCTTCGGTGGGCCGCATGGGCCTGCGGGCCGTAGTTTGAGGACCCCTGGTCTGGGGGCTTGCTGTGGGTCAGGACAGAGTCAAGGCACTGACCACCACCACCAACTCTACAAACTAGAGTAGACTGTAGAGTCTCCCCAGGCATCAAGTTCAATCTTTTCTGTCAGCTTTCTTTTTTTTGGGGGGGGGGAGGGGCATCACTGCTCTCTGGTGGTGGGAGTAGGAGGCCCAGCCCCACTGCTGGAATTGAACCTCCGTCCCCGTGGGCCGCAGTCCCGCACACAACCACTGCGCCACCGGGGCTCAGCCCTCTGTCCTCTTTCTTAATGACCTTTTGCTTTCCGCACCTCTGACGTTCTCTCACAGTTCGTCAAATCTCTTGTCATCACTGTTCCATGCGTCAAATCTGTTCTTGAGATTGTGGCCGTCATGTACTCGTGTGTCAGTTTCATGATTGGGCATGTAGGGGTGGAGTCTAGTCTGTCAATCTGGAGCTAGCCAATGAGGCCTCTGTGTGGGCGTGGCTTTCTCTGAGAATTCTGGGAAGTCTCACGATATTTCCCTCGTGGAGGTGAGAGACCATCTCCCCAGTTGTTGGGAGACGCTCAACTGACAAGACAAGATGGCAGCGTCCAACGAATGGGAGGAGCTGGAGGAGAAGTCACACAGCCTGACCCTGAAGGAACCAGACCTCTGAAGCCGGAAAAGTCATAGAGAGACCCCTGCCAGTGCTGAGATGCTTCTACTGCCAAGGGATACCGCTGATGGATCCTGAGCCCTGGAAGCGAGGAGCCATGGGGAGACCCCTGCCAAAGCCAGGATGCTTCTACTGCCACTGGACACACAAGACTCTGCACCCACTGGCCTGTGATTGTCCTGGTGTCATTGCACATGCTTCGTGAGTCGGAAGGAGACATTATAGACTGGTTTAGGACATATGGGCTAGTATCAGACTTATGACCTTGGACTGGACTGGGTCAGGATGCTTTCTCAAAGTTCCATTCCTCTTGTATATAAACCTTACCCTTATATCCATATGCGTGTTTATGAATTTGTTTCTCTAGTCTACCCGGACTAACTCAGAGATGATTTCAAAACTCATGTGGGATAGATTCAAGTCATGTTGGCTCTTGCAGGTGGACCACTTCAGCTTGGACTGACATACACAGCTGGTGGTCTGTTCTTCAGTCTGTGCCCGGCCTCAAGATTTGACTAAGGCTTCTCAGTTTCTCCACCATTTCTTTTTTTTTTTTTTTTGGGGGGGGGGCATCACTGCCTCTGGTGGTCGTGGGCACTACCCAGCGCTGCTCCTGAGAGCCGCCGCTGGATTTGAACCGCCACACCCGCGGGCCGCAGTCCCGCACTCAACCACTTACGGCACTGGGGCTCAGCCCCTCCAGCTTCATTTCGGTCACCAATGCAATTTTCCAACTATCGCCCCTTCCCCTTTTTTTTGAACTCTCACCTCCCAGCTGCCGACAATTATCGATGCAAGTCCATCCCATATTTGATCCGTTTCAGACTGACCAAATTGGTAGCATTCTTCAATGTCTGAATAGTAGTTGTAGTGACAGGGTCGCCTTGTGCCCATATGGAGACCATCCTACCACAGACAGCCTTGTCCTTCAAATAGATGGCGGACAATGCAGGAAGCATCAGCAGAAGATGGAAGGAATATGCAGCGTCACTATATCAAAGAGAGCTAGTCGACAGGCAACCTTTTCTAGGGCTGAGCCCCGGTGGCGTAGTGGTTGTGCGCGGGACTGCGGCCCACTGGGACGGAGGTTCAATTCCAGCAGTGGGACTGGGCCTCCTACTCCCACCACCGGAGAGCAGTGATGCCCCCCCCAAAACACACAAACAAACAAACAAAAGCAACCGTTTCTAGAGACCAAGAACCGATGACTAGAAGGCATGAGGGAAAAACACGCATTTCAGGAATTGATGGCACGGGAGTGGAAATGTTTCCGCACGCTGACCAAGCGCTGGAAGCGCCCACTGGCACAACCAAGGAAAAAAAAGGCAGCCAGCTCGTTGGCCCGCTGACCGGAAGAAATCCCTATGTGTGTGTCCGTTCCAAGGAAAAGGGGCCTCACATTTAACTGCTAACACATGCAAGTCTACTCATTGCTAAAGAGCATTCAAGAACGGTGGCAGCAGTGCGTGGACAGGGGCTGCCAGAAACTCAAGCTGGATTGAGCGGAGGAAGAGCCACGCGGGATATTCTTACTGGCTTCCGAAGGATCTTGGCTGAACGCGAAGAATATCAGAAACATATTTACTCGTGCTTTGTTGATTGGGCAGAGGCATCCGACTGTATGGCTCGTGACCAACTATGGAGAACACTGAGAAGAACAGGGATCCCAGAACATATCGGGGTGCCCACCTGGAACTTGGACATGGATCATTGAAAAGAACAAAGGAGGAGGGTGAGTCATGGCTGTTTCTTTTCCTCATACTTCATCTGTGTGCTGAGCAAACAGGACAAGGAGAAGAAGGTGGCCTCTGGACGGGAGGACGGCGCCTGGACAAGCTTCCCCGCGCAGACGACCCAGCCTTGCTTGCTGATGACGGTCCAGGACTGCAGCTCTCAAGACAAGGCCGTGTGAGGAACCCCAAATCCTCACAGCTGCATCAATAGGTGACATCTTGATAAAGGGAGGAAAGATGGAAGCGGTCAAGGATTTCATCTGGCTCGGATCCACAAGCAGGGCTCATGAAGCAGCCGTCAAGAGACCAAAGGATGCCTTGCATGGGGTGAATCTGCTGCACAAGACCCCTTTCCCGGGTTGAGGAGCACGGATGTCCCTTTGAAGACTTGTGCCCAAGCCATGTGCCACGGTGCTTTCCTGAGCCTCATAAGCATGTGAAAGTTGGACGTTGAATAAGGACGATCGAAGGAGAATCGACGTGTTTGAACTGTGAGACCGAGGAAGGCTATCGGAAGTACCATGGACTGCCAAGAGAACAAACGTCTGTCTGGAAAGAGGTACCACTAGAATATTCTTTAGAAGTAAGGAGGGAGGGCTGAGCCCCAGTGGCGTAGCGGCCCACTGGCATGGAAGTTCGATTCCAGCTCTAGGAGCAAAGGCTGGGCCTCCTACTCCCACCACCTGAGGGCAGTGATGCCTAAAAAAATAAAGAAAAATAAAATTAAATTAAAGAAGAAGAAGAAGTAAGGACGGGATGGTAGTGAGATGATTTCGTGTCAGCTTGAAGATGTGAAAGTATTAGGGTGGTGCCCCCAATAAAATGAATAAAGATAAAACATTTTAAAAAGTATAAGGGTGGGGCTGAGCCCCGGGGGCGTCGTGGTTGTGCGCAGGACTGCGGCCCACTGGGACGGAGGTTCAATTCCAGCAGTGGGGCTGGGCCTCCTACTCCCACCACCGGAGGGCAGTGATGCAAAAAAAAAAAAAAAGTGTAAGGGTAGAGGCCAGCCTATCAATCACGTCACAGCCTGATGGCACCTCCTTGTGAGCGTGACCTTGGAAAGGAGGGTCTTGGAAACCTGTGTGTGTGTCTCTCTCTCTGCCTTTATCTTCATGCAGGCAGGCCACCCTGAGACCGCCTCCAACCCTGTGATGCTTCCACCGCCACTGGATCCACAAGACTTTTCACCCCCGACCGATGGTCTTCCTGCATTCTGCCTCATTGCCCGTGGCTGCGTGAGCCTGACGAGACACCTATGGACTTGAGTGGGACTGGGCTGGGATGTTTTCCTGACAGAGAATGGCCTCTTCCTATAACGCTCTTTCTTCCACACAGGAGTGTCGCTGGATTTGTTTCTCAGTCAACCTGGGCCTAACAGAGATGGTGAGACGTCGTCTCGCATATGGACATGGCATTAGGAGAGGCCGGTGCCCGCAACAGGGCATCATGCGTGATCACAGGGGAAGACCCTAGATGGATGGGGTGGACTGACACCATGGCTGCGACCCTGGTCCCCAAGGTCACGACCATTGTGGAGGTGACGCCGAGGCAGGCACTGTTGTGCATGCGGTCCCGATGGATCGGAACCAACTCGAGGGCGCCGGACAGCAGGATCGACGATGACAATTTTCAAAGAGCGTCCATCACGTCAAGACCAGCTCACAGCGGCCTTGTAGGACAGAACAGAGGCTCTTCCGAGACTGTAGGTCTTTAAGGGGGGCTGACGGCCGCCTCTCTCTCCTGGACCATCGGCACCGTGAAGCCCGAAAGGACACGGCGCTCACAAGCCACAGAAAGCGGTTGGCACAAAATAGGTGCTCAGCAAAAAGGAGCTACCTTGTTCTGGTTCCCAGTGCTTGCCCCTCTCACTGACTTCCCCTTCTCAGCTTTCTGACACCCAGGGTCCTCCTTACTCCCACTGGCCAGCCCCACCACACCTGGCCCAAGGAAGCCTGCAGCCTGTGTCCACTGCCCTGCCTCCCCCAGGGGACAAGTCCACCCTCCTGGGCCCAGCCTTCCAATCTCCACAGTAGGGGGGATGGGGGAATCTCAGGACACCGAACACAGGAAAGCAGACAACGTTCTACAATGAGCTGTAGTGATGAACGGTCCCCTCTTCCTTACTGTGATGGACCCACTGGATTGCAGGATATGTGCATTATATGGCAATGAAATTGCTAGCCAAAAGCACCCAAGGAAAAATCCCCCAAAGCAAACCCTCTACCGCGGGGGACCAGGATGCGCCCCTCTTCCTCGCTGAAGCCCCCTTCCCGCCCTGGCAGAGTGTGCTCTGTTCTCCAAGCCGGCAGCCCACCCCTGCCCACCCCGAGGGTGAGTTTCACTTCCCTTCACACTTCAACACGTCCTGAACCACGAGCTGCTTGGGGAGTCGCGATCATCTTGACATCTCTGCTCCCCGGGATGGAGCTTGGCTCTTGAGGAACTGGCTGGCACCGTGCCCAGAGCGTTTCAGTGGCTGGAATCCTACACACCACCAGGCCTGCTTGTCTGTGACACTCGGCGGGGGTTCAAACCCGCAGCCTTTCTGTTTCCCGGCAGGCTCCCCGAGGGGGGGACCTGGGTAAGTCCTCAGGAAATGCTCCCTTATGAACGATCAGATGAGGGGCCTCTCCCGTCGGGGAGTCTCGGACTGGCTCCCTGGCGCTTGCCGGCCTCTCCCTGGGCGCTACTGGGAAAGCTGCTCCCTGTCCAGGGCCAGCTGAAGGGCCATCGCTGTCTGTGGGGGAAGTCAGGGTCCCAGTAGCCAGGGGCTCCTCCTCCTCCTCCCCATCCGTCGATGAAACTGTTAGAAAGCAGACAACTCCGCAGTAGGGGCCGCACCAGGGACCTTCCGGAAGGCCCTACAGGCGCACCCAGGGCCCAGCCTGGGCTCCCGAGGGCATGCGGGATGGTGCATCACGTGCCGCCCCTGCCCGGCAGCCCCCGCGCCCTGCTGCCTCACTGGGGGCGACCACGGGGAGGGCAGGACGGCACCCGCAGGGTTTGCGAGCTGCAATCCTCACAGGAACAGAGAGAGCCAGGCCTTTCTCCCGCTGAGCCAGAGGGGAGGTGAAACTGACCACCCGCGAGGGCGGGCGAGCCTTGGAGCGCGGCGCCCCCCACGGTGTCTGCGCTGCGGTAGAACAGGGGCTCGTAACCGTTTTCTGCGCTGTGGGTGCCAGGGGGTGAACTCCGTGGGCCCTTTCTCAGAATCATAATGTTTAAATGGACAGAATAAAATCAGACAGGATTGAAAAGGAAGCCGATTGCATTAAAATACAGTGTGATCTCACACACACACACACACACACACACACACACACACACTGTAATGCCATTGATTCCCCCTTTTTTGTGTGGCATCACAACCCTGGTGGGAGTAGGAAGCCCAGCCTTGCTCCTGGATAGCTGCTGCTGGATTTGAACCGTCAACCCTGTGGGCCGCAGTCCCGCACTCAACCTCTACTGTGCCACCAGGGCTCAACCCCCTGATTCCTTTTTTATATGGCCTTTTTCCTCTGTGGTCTGGTAACTCCCATCTAATGATTGGGTGGGACTATGCAAATGAAGTCCTCCGTGGCCCTTCCAAGGGAATGGGACCGTGTGGGAAAGATGCAGATAATGGATGCAATCACAAGAAGATTGGTCCGGCCCTGCTAGGTTTAAAATGAACCATCCCACAGGAAGACCAAGGAGACTGGCTACCCCCAACAAACAGGGCCCAGAGCTCTGACCCATCAGATGAGTGGGGCCCTGAGGTCCTGTGCCGAGGACCTCTTAGAGCAGGGTTCCCCACCTTCCTAATCCCCAGAGCCTTTCAGACAGGGCCTCCTGTGGGAGTGACCCCCAACCATCAAATTACATTCGTCGTTATGAATCGTCATGTAAATAGCTGACAGGCAGGATGTATTTTCATTGTCACAAACTGAACATCATTAAAGCATCGTGAGTCATCACAAAACAAGGTTTTGTGAAATACTTATTTCTAATGACCAGTCAATGAAATGCTGTCTTGAAGCACGGGTCACCGTCTTTACTCTGGGTACTCCTAGGTGGACGTTGTAGCTGCCTGTGGGTGGACCCGTCTGGAGACACTAGAGGAGCGGTGTCTGGGTTCCTAAGACCATCGGAAGCATGGGTTTTCGCGTGACCAGATTTTAACATTGGTAAAGCGGGACACCCTTGACCGGATGGGCGTGGAAAGGGGTATATTTCCTTCCCTCTCTGCTGCCGTTCCCTAGCTTGTTGTGCTTTCTTTCCAAAAATCGGGACTTTTTTTTTTTTGGGGGGGGGCGGCATCACTGCTCTCCGGTGGCGGGAGTAGGAGGCCCAGCCCCACTGCTGGAATTGAACCTCCATCCCAGTGGGCCGCAGCCCCGCGCACAACCACTACGCCACCGGGGCTCAGCCCAAATTGGGACTTTTTTTAAAACACCGTGGGGCGTGGGAAAAACTGTTTGAAATCGGGACTGTCCCGCCAAAAGCGGGACGTCTGGTGACTTTATCTTAGGTGACCCCGGTGAAAGGATCGTTTGACCCAAAAGAGGGTCGCAACCCACAAGTTGAGTCCTAGACCCAGACCACAGAGCGCTCTCGTAATGGAGAGGGCAAGAGAGGGTGAGACTCAGAGGGAAGAGGCAGTAGACCCAGGAACAGCGAGCGACGACACCGTGGACTCGCTGCGCCCTGAGAAAGGGGTGGTCAGAGTGCGAAGCCTCTGGGCAGGTGGCTTCCTGGTGGAGTGGGGTGCCCCCTGGCACTTGTAGGTGGAAGTAGGCCTGTTGACCCATGGAGCGAGAGCTGGACACCTTGGGGCCAGAGCTTAGTGGCAGAGCCCGGTATGCTGGGGTGAGGAAATGAGCAGGTGACAGTTGCCTGAGCAAGGCAGAGGCTGGGTGGAGGACCAGAAAGGCAAACAAGTCAGAGGAAAGCGGAGCTTCAAAGAGATGATCCTGATTGAAGAACTGTACCCTGAGTGGCTCCTGATCCTGAGTCATAACCTGTTACTTCCCTAACAAACCTTATCATTGGGAGTTCGGCCTGTCAATTCTGTGAGGCCATTGCCTCAGATGATCAAACCCCACAGAAGAGTAGAGAATGCTCTGGGACGCAGCCGGTGTCCACACTGGTTAGAAATCAGGTGGAAAGCAGAGGTAGGTCTCACCTTCACTTCGTAGCAATCGGCCAAGCGTGCTTGGTGTGTTCTCTTTCCCCCTTGGGAAGTCAGAGGCAGCCGGATGAGTTTTCATCAACAATTATCAAAATACTTTTCAATTTCTGTTACAGTGATATGTGTGCTTCTTTATTAAAACATTAAAAAGAAAGGTCAAGCAACAGCTATAATTTCAAATTCACAATGAGCACAGAGGGTAGTTGGAAGTCTCTTCCTCATCTAGGATTCTCTGGAAGTCACAAGTTATTTCGTACACATAGCTTTTTGTCCAAGAACCTAAGACACCTCCAAAACCCATTGTCATCAAGTCGATTCTGATTCATGGGGACCTTCTTTCCGGCTTTCTGAGGCTGTCAATCTTTAGAGAAATCACCTGCCTCCACCTTCTCCCATAGAGTAGCTAGTAGTTTTGAACCGTCAGCCTTGAAGCTAGTTAGCAGTCCAGGGCTTTCTCAACCATGCCTCTTAACAGAAGACTAAGGGCCGAGCCCTGGTGGCGTAGTGGTTGAGTGCGGGAATGCAGCCCACAGGGTTGGCGGTTCAAATCCAGCAGCAGCTCTCCAGGAACAAGGCTGGGCCTCCCACTCCCACCAGAGGGCAGTGATGAACCCCCCCCCCCAAAAAAAAAACAAAAAAAAAAAAGAGAGAAGACTAAATTTCAATGGGAGGTGAGTGAAAATAAAGACAAGATTAAAAAAAATTTTTTTGCATCACTGCCCTCAGGTGGTGGGAGTAGGAGGCCCCGCCTTTGCTCCTGGGAGCCGGAATTGAACCTCCATCCCAGTGGGCCGCAGTCCCGTGCACAACCACCACACCACCAGGGCTCAGCCCTAAAGACAAGATTTTTTAAAAATGTATGGGAAAATCCCACTGCCTTTCAATCCCATGTTTCCACTAACTTTTTGAAGGCCCCTTGTCTGTACATCTCCCCCCTCCCTATCTAGGCCCACAAACATCCAGAATTCCTCCATTAAAAAACCTCTGATTGCCAATTGGGGGTGGGGTGGGGTGGGGAGAAAGCCAATGTAGACTGGGCTTTATATTCCCTTCGCTATTTAATCCTTAACTTAATTTAATCCTGGGAGAGATGTGCCATTACCCAATTTTACGGAGGGGCTGGTTATGTGAGGCTCAGAGAAGTTAAATGATTCGCTCACACTGACTCGGGCTGAGCGCTGAAGCCCCTTGTCCCCTGCTCCACACAGAGCTGCTGCCTCCCACCAAGAGCACAAGCCACAGAGGAGGCTCCTGGTCCCCCACCCCTGGGATCTGTGAGGTTGGGAAGTGTGACAGGAGAGGGATGGCCCCTTGGAATCACACACACTCAGTTATTTTTATCTCCAGTTTATTTTTTTTTTAGACTAAGAGCAGAGTATGAAAGTCACAGCCAAAGCACTTGTAAAAGGCCCAGGAGGATGGGTGGGGGCCACATCGGGTGGGCAGGACAGGGTCCTGGGAGTCAGGTTTGGCTCAGGGGAGGGGGGGGTGGGGGGGCGTTGTTGTCTCACGGTCTCCGAAAGTGTCTGTGCGTTGCATAGGTCCTGTCTTCACAGAAGACAAAAGAGGGGCCAGGGGATCCCTCAAGGGGCCTAGCCTGGTGGGGAAGGGGTCTGAAGTTCTCCAAGGGGAAGTCAAGGGGGGGTCAGGAGGTCAGGAGGGGGAGGGAGTCTGTCTGTCTGTACATTATATATAGAGATATAGAGTCTGTACATGCCTGCCCGGCACCCCGATGCCCACCCCTTGCCACCCTAGTCCACACGGCCTGCCCCCCAGGGTGTCCATTGTAAACTGGGATTCAATCCAAACCACAATCCTGGGGGTGGGAGTGGGGGAGGAGGACGTGCTTATTGCTGTAAACAGGGAAAGGGGGCAGCGGGCGGTGCCACCCCCTCGCCCATCTAGTCCCCTCCCCATGTTCTGCCCTGGAGGGAGAGTGGGGGTACCCCCACACTTGGATATGCTGTCTCTGGGGCACATCTGTCTCTCTGGGAGATCAGAAGGGGAGAGTCCCAGGGGGGCAGGGAAAGTACCAGGGGGGCAGGGAGTCCTGAGCACTGCCCATTATGGCCCCTAATTTGGTACCAAACATCACCAGGTCACCCGGGACCTGTGGCCGTCCCTGCACCCGGTCCACTACAGTGCCTGCCTGGAGAGAGAGCAAAGAGGGGGCAGGCACGGGTGTATGGTGCAGACCCCACTGCCGGCCGTGGGAGACGGGGGCCAGGCCCCACAGCTTGGCTCCAAGAGGCCCAAAGCGCCCTGCTCCTTCCCAGCCCCGCCCCATCTCTCCCTGCCCAGGGAGGGGGCAGAGCTAGGAGGCCCAGAGCGTCATGAGGAAGAAGGCGATGCCCACGGCCAGGGGCAGGTGTTCCCGCTTGGGGCTGGTCCCGCTGATGCTCTTCTCAAGCTTGGGCACCTGGCGGTTCTCGCCCTCAAAGTCCTCTGTGGACGACAGAAGAGACAGACCGGTGAGCACGGGGCGGCGAGCCGGCCAGGGGCACGCGGCAGCGGCAGCAGCGGTGGGGCTGGGGCCGTGACCACCCGGGGTGGGGGGCGAGGACCGGATGGCTGTCCCCGGGGCCGGGGAAGGCATGCGGGGAGAGCAGGCACCGGGGAGGGGGCTGCGGTTCCAGCAGTGGCCACCAGAGGGCGCTGCGCAGACTCACCCAGCACGTTGATCTTCACATTGGGGCCCATGGTGAACTGGGGGAGAGTGGGGACCGGCTTCTCCCCGGAGTGCGATGCTGCGGGGTGGGGTGCGGGTGGGGAGAGAGGAGGGGAGCGTCAGGGCCAGGATCCCTCCCTCCGCTACAGCTGGGGAGCGAGCCCCTCCCCTCGCCTGTGCCCTCCGCCCCCGCCCCCAGGAAGCCGGAGGGGAGCCCCAAAGCGGGGAGCGGCGGAGGCGGGGCGCGGCCGGGAGCCGGGGCTACTCACTGGAGGCGCAGCAGACGAACACCTTCATCCTCAGACACTTCCAGTGCAGGTGGGGGGGCGTGGCTGCGAAGGAGACGGGGCCTGAGTCCCTCTGCCCTCGGCTCAGAAACTCCCCGCACCCCCTTCCAAAGAGCGCCCCCAGGACGACCCCCTGAGGGAACCTCTCCAGCCCTTTGGACCGCCATCGCTAGGGCTCCGCTTAAAGAAGCCCCTTGGAAGTGTCCCGCGCGGGGGCACGGGCACCGCTGTCCCCCACACCTCCGCGCCCAGTGGCTCGGCCTGGGGTCTGGCGCCCAGGCCCC
>PVJH01033034.1:0-21989 GCA_004026705.1 Nesogale talazaci
TAAACTTGCTTGCCCTATAAAACTGGCTTACTTCTCCCAAATCAGGAAAAAAAAAAAAAGAAAAAAAAAAAAGAACCTCACCCCACCCCATCCCAGAAAAGGTGTAACTACTGAAACAACATATGTATGTATGTATGTATGTATGTATACATTATGATGAGTGCTGTATGAGTCTCCAATAAAATGAATTAAAAATTGAAAAAAAAAAGAAAGAAACAAAACAAAGTGAAAGAAAAGGAAAAAAAAAAAAGAAAAAAATCCTTTCGCTATCCATGATACCAGGGTTCCCTTGTCAGATCAGGAGCCAGGTGAGGCAGTCTGCTCCTCTGACTCTCGTCTCATAGAGTGATGAAAGCTCTAGTTGGTACAAGAAGGCAAGAAAAGAAATAAGAGGCACACAGGCCAGAAAGGAACAAATAAAACAATTCCTGTAGAGGCATGGCATGATTGTCTACATAGAAAATCTTAAGGAAGCGGAAACAAAATAAAACTTCAGGAACTAATAAATGAGTTCAGCTTTACAAAGCTCTCTGGGTCATTTCGCTGCACTGACAGTTGTGTACAGCATGATTGAAGTCCTTTGTTTGTTCCCCATATTTCATCATCTTCACTGTTATTAAATATTTTTATTGTTTGTAGGTCTTATCACTTCCAATTCATAGCGAACCCAGGCACAAGAGAAGGAAACAATGCCCAGGACTGTGACAACATCGCATTGCTCCTATGCTTGAGTCCATTGTCACAGCCATGGTGTCGACCTACCTCATTGAGGGCCTTCTTCGTTTTCACTGCCCCTCTCCTTTACCAAGCATGATGTCCTTCTCCAGGCCCTGGTCTCTCGTGACAACATGTCCAAAGCATCTGAGTGTGAGATGAAGTCTTATCATCCTTGCTTTGTAAGGAGCATGCTGGCCACACTTCTTCCAAGACAGATTTTGTTTATCCTTTGGAACTCCATGATATTTTCAATATTCCTCACCAGTACTCTGGCAGTCACCTAATCTGGTGTCAATTTGAGGATTAAGAGTGTAGGGGTGGAGTCTAGCCTGTCAATCTTGAGACAGCCAATGAGACCTCATTCCTCAGTCCCTTGGAGACAATCTACTGACAAGACACAAGGCTGAGTCCCTGGGAGACATTGCAGCTCACAAGACATTTGCCAGCATGCTGATAAATCCTGAGCCCTGATAACTGGAGGAGACATGGAGAGATCCCTGCCAGCACTGAGATGCTTCTACCACCACTGGATACACAAGACTCTGCACCCATTGGCCTACGATTGTCCTGGTGTCATTGCATGTGCTTTGTGAGTCTGAAGAGAGCTTATAGATTGGTGTCGGACTTATGGGTTAATATCAGATTTATGACCTTAGATAGGACTGGATTGGGATGTTTTCTTTATGTACAGTTGCTACTGTATATAAAACTCTCATACACCTATGAACGTTTATGAATTTCTCTAGTCTGCCTAACACAAGTACCATAATTCAAACAAATCTATTCTTCTTAGGTCTTTCTTATTTAATGTCTAATTTTCACATGCATACGAGGTGATGAAATGCCATGGCTTGAGTAAAGTACAACTTAGTCTTCAAAGTAGCCTCCCTGTTTCTCAATACTGTAGAGAAGCCACGGGCAGCAGATTAACCCACAGTAATGCCTCATTCAACCCCTTACTTGCTGAGTTCATGAGCTTCGATTGTGGACCCGAGCAGGAAGGAATCCTTGAAACTTCAATCTTTTCTTCAGTTAGCATGATGTTACCTATTGGAGCAATTGTGAAGATTTTGGTCTCCTTTACATTGAGTTTTAATTCATCCGGAAGGCTGCATTCCTTGACCCTCATCTGCAGGTGCCTCAAGTCCTCTTCACTTCCAACAAACAAGATGGTTTCACCTGCATGTGGAAGGTTGTTAATAAGCCCTGCCCCCATCCTGAAGCTGTGTCTTTCTTCTTCTAATGCAGAGTCTGTGATCATTTCCTCATACAAACTGAGTCATACAGACTGAGTAAGTAATATGCACATCTTTCCTGATTTTTATTTAGCCTTCATTGTGTGCAAGATGATGCAGTCCTGAGGCCTAACCATGGGAAAGGTGGTGGTTTAGGATGGCAGGTAAGCATCTGCATTAACAAGCTCCTCCAGCGATTATCATGAAGGTGGTCCACAGCCCGATCCATCGAGAGGAATCAGTAGACGCCCTCACATCACCAAATCACGCTGGGTGGTCAGTTGTGAAGAGAGGTCCATCTACTGCAGGAAGGAGCAAGTACCTGAGGATCATTTCAGGGCAAGTTGGATCTGGAGGATTATTTTGAAGTTCCACTTTATTACAGAGGTGCCAGGCAGACATTATAAAACTAATCAAAACTTACTTTTCAGAAGTTAATTAACATGTTTTATGTCCTAGCTATCTTCGCCAAAACTATATATGTACATGCTGTCTTTTTGGCTCCAACTTGCCTAGTGAAGAGAAAATAGAAATGGAATAAAATGCCCACTGGGCATTAGGCAGCAAATGCATTTATCCTGCAATGCATTATGCATACAGGCCATCCTCATTTGGCCCCCAAACCAGTCTTTCAGTCAGATATTTTTCCTACTCGCACTGCTACAGTTAGGACAAAGACTCAGAAGCAGTAACAAAGGGATTGCATTTTCTCAGAACACTCCCCCAAAGTACTTTGTTTCACTATTAGAATTTTTTGATGCCAAATTAAGCAAAGAGGTATGGGTGGCAACAGATCTATATCCTCCTTCCACCGGAGAGACACAAGCTAAGATGGCCAGATGCCTCGCTTTTTAACAATTTGTCCCATGGGATGAGGTGATTTAAAATTAAATAAATATATTACAATACTATTTTTGCATTCTATGAGCATTTTTGCTGTTACATATAGACAAAAATTTTAATCAAGAACCCCCGCCTCCCCCCGGTCAATGGTGTCCCGCTTAAAATCTGGTTGCTTTACAGAGGACAGGGTAGACTTGCCCGTGTGGGTTTCTAAGACTGTAAATCTTTACAGGAATAGGAAGTTCATCTTTCTCCCTTGGAAAGGTTGGTGGTTTTGAACTGCTGACCCTTCCAAACACATAACCACCTCTCTATCAGGAAGGCGGGAAGATCCCTTTAGAGATGAGGTGATACCAAGGGCTTAAATAGAAGGAGGATGTTTCAAGAATGATGATGCAACAAATGTACAAATGTACTTTGCATACAGTGGGTGTATGTATTGATTGTGATAAGAGTTGTATGGGCCCCCATAAAATGATTTTTTTAATTGTTTTTCTTCTTTATGAGAACAAGTGATATTGAAGAGATCTGCCAGTTGCTTCTGCTTTTTAACCAAAGACTTCAGACTATTAGGAGTAATGTTCATTTGATGTAGATCATTGTGGCGGCGGGGAACATTTTCTAGTTAGGCTGCAATGCTGCAACGTGTAACTCTAACTTTTTCTCTTGTAGCCTCATATCATTATTTTCCTATCAATGCACAAGGACCCCTGGTGGCTCAGCAGTTAAGTGCTCAGCTGCTAATCTACCAGTTACTCCTCAGGAGAAAAATGTGATGGTCTGTCTCCATAAAGATTCTAGTTTTTTGGGAGAGAGTAGTCTTTACCAGAGATGGCAATTCTACTCTGTCCTGAAGGGTTGCTAACAATTGAAATGGACTTGATGACAATGTTTTTGTTTTAATGTTTTGCTTCTTGTATTAGCATTAATTATTCATATCAGGGTTTTTTTTAAAAGAGAAACATCTAGAGACACAGTACATTATTTATGTATTCTGGAACTGACTGATCATCTTATAGTATTTGCTGCTGACACGGACTCTCCCAGTGACATTGTTGTAAGTGGATCCCTGTTGCTGCAGCTAACGTAGACCGCCTCAAACATTTCCCATATCAAGAATATGAAAATTGGGTTTGAGAAGAGAAAAAAAAAGTATATTCTTAGATCTTGATTCTACTCCAGCTCAGCAATAATTACGATAATTACAAAGATAAAGGGTAAAAGTCACAAAGTGCTGGCTGGGACATTCCAGAGCAGGAGAAAGCTTGGCGCCATTTTTATAGTTATGCCTGTTAAGATTTAATAGATGGAAAGTTTCATTAGTGAGCTGTGCTGCAATTAACTTCAAGGAGGTTCCAGACTACTGTATGTTGCTGTTACTGACAGAAAACTGTTTGGATTTCCCTCTTGAAAGAGCATATTGAATTTTTAACACTTCAGCTATAAAAACTAGTAAGAGGCACCACTCAAAAAAAAAAAGTACAGGTCAGTTATTCCTTATCACCCAATGCATGGTAATGATGAAACTCCATTCTCCAATGGTCATGCCAACTGTCCATGAGATGGGAGTGGAGGTGAGTGCACACATTACTGCTGTGATTGCATAGGACAAAAATGCAAAATCTTTCACCTCTTTCTTTTCTCTCCCCATCTCTTTTAATAAAATCATGTCCTCAAATGACTGTGGCTAAATTAGAATCTGTCTCCCTCCACCCCACCCCTCGAAATCAAAGATTGTGCTCCAATAGTGCACTTTCCATGTAAAGTGCTTGCTACTGCGACCCTGACGAGTGGGCAAATGTCATGTGACGTCCAGTGTTTTGCTTTTATCCACTTGATGGTCTTGGTACTTTGAGTCAAGACCTTAGAGAAAAATGGGGCCCTGGTGAAAAGAAAGGAGTTTGAAATTGTCTCCTTGTTGGAATTGAGGCTACTTCGATGTGCAGCCACTGAAGCTCAGCAGTTACTTTTCATGGGAATGTCAACTGCAGTCTAAGTTTCCTTTCTTTCAGTGGACTTTCTCTATGTTCATTACTATTTCTGTGATAGTACGCTGTAACTACATGGCAATATCCATACTGCTATACTTTGTTGTATTAAAGAGCAGACTGGTGTGGGTCATTTAATGACTTGAAGAATGAGACCCGCTTTTTATGGCTTTTAAACTTGTCTTGATACTCTTTCTTCTAGTTACAACCCACCCAGCCCCTTTCAGTCTACACATGTTTCCATTAATAGGCTGCAGACTTCTTAGGTGTGGTCAGCATGTTACCATGATAAGCGTTTTTCAGAAACACGTTAGCTTTCCCAGACGACAATGATAATCTGGTGCCTGAGAAACATGCTTTAATTTGAAAGGGAATTATGGCATGCCTAAAGACTAGCTTTTTAATGGACACAGAATTATCTCGTGGGCCAGTGTCCTGTGCTATCTGAGCAGCATAGGTGAATACATATCCCTCACCTGGAATGTGAAGCCTGAGAAGAGTTGACATGCCATTTTACCTTGGATCATGTAGGAACATACTGTTAGGACATCATTGGTAGTTGGGAGACTGTGGTTTGCCTACCAATTAAACTCTCCCTGACCTTGGCGGGTCCCCAAAGTGATATCTCTTCCCTAGTAAATAATTATCTGCAAAGCTCTACATGCTTTCTCATCTTCTTGACCCTTTCCCAATTCATCTAACTTTGCTGAACCCTGTCCCCAAGGGTTTCAGGCGGGGGAAAATGGGAACCTAATGTCAGGACAAGAAGCTCAGAGGTCCTGTTGTCCCCCAAGAGGTGACAGGACCCGGTGCGCAGTGCGGTGCCGAGGGGCATGTCCACAGCAGATTCTGCAGCCCTTTCTGTTCACCAGTGTTCCTATAAGTGGATATTTTAGTTAAGTGAGCTGTTTCTTAGAAAACTTGTTGTTGTTGTTGTCTAGTTCTGAGAAAATCATTATTATCTGTGCCAAGGCTGGATCGGAGTTTAAGAAACGACTATGTTTGTTTGTGTGTTCTATGTTTATGGTTGGGTTTTGTCTCTGCTCTTAAACCGCAGCAGCAAATTATTGGCGTTTGTGAAACCACTTCACATTTTTTCTGTGTCCTTGTGACATGGTGTCTGGATCATGCAGCTAGAAATCAGATGTGAGAATTGTAGTCTCTTTGTCACAGCTGAGTGTGCTCTGACCGCAGGTGTGGTGCCTTCACTTGAAGCTACACATTTAAAAAAAAAAAGAAAGAAAGTCCCTGTTAATCAACTTGTTTATCAGACCTCTCACAGGAGAGCAGTTAGAATTAATAAGTCTTTAAAATGCAGGTAGGTGGTGTAACATTATCAGGACTGGTTTGCGTGTCAAATGGATCACTACATTTGGCACATTTAGGTATGTTTATTGGTCTGTGTGCTCATTTGAAGAAATGTTTAACTTTTTATAAGCAAGGACAGTATAATATATAATACTACTAAGCCTAATATTCAAGAATGTTTTCATACATGTCTTAGAATTAATTAGGGAGCAGTTCTTGTTTGACATGTTTATTTTTAATTCTTAATAGCTTTCTAAGTGGGGTAATGCAGTAAGTACCCAGAAAAACTAACAATTATCTAGTCTAAAGAGCTTTGTATTTCGCTGTAAAATTAAAATTGTGGGGAAATTGTGTTTTTATTCTACTTGTATTAACCTTTTCTTATCCATATGAGCTCAAGGTTAACTTGTTCTTGCCATTTTTATGAAGTGAGAAGCGGGAACTTGGTCTTTTTATGAAAGGAAGCACCGGAGTGCCAGGCATTCCTTAGCAATAGAAACGAGAAGCAACTGTGAGGGTAAGCTAGAATGTAGCTCATCGAACAAGCCTAATTTGGGGTTTTGTAAATGCGGATGGTAGAAATCGTGATAATGGTCCCTGTCATCTTGATCGTGCTTCTCCCGTCAGCTGCTGCTGAGTGTCGGGAGGCAGGACCCTGGAACTTCCCGGGAGGGACATGCATTCTCACAGGTGCGCCCCTAGAGCTGCTGGGGACCCTGCTTGATGCCTGGTGCAGAGGCTCAAGAAGAGGCTTCCTCTCCCCCTCTCCAGGCCTCTCCCGCCTCTGACTCTCAACATTGCATAATGGAGCCAAAGGAAAGTGTAGCCACGAAATGGCAGAGCAGACAACGGAGGTCCTGAAAGAGAAGGGGTGGTGGTGCCAGGGGACCCAAAGGGAGCGCTTCTTTGTACACAGCGAGAGGGTGGTTGATGGCGCCTTTGGAGGAAACCATCTCCTCAGGAACCGACATGATTTTTGTTGGTCTGATTTTCAAAACATTGATTGGAAATGTCTTTCCCCTGCCTCCCCTCAAGGAAAAAAGAGAATCTTTTAAAATATTCGTCTCCAGTGAGTGGGGTAGACCTTTTGCTAGCGTTGGCCCCATAATTTCTAAACGAATGAACAGAAATAAGAAAGATATTATACTATTTTATGCTGAATTAACCTCACTATATACTTCTAAAGATCTATCTCCAGAGACACATCATAAAAACGGAACACTTTTACCACCGTGGCAGTATTAAAAAGTATTTCATATTTTACTATTAGGGTATAAAATTACTAATCAAGGGTGGGAAATGACCAGGAGAAAACAGGAGAAAAAGAGACTCATTGAGACACGCTGAAATATTACCAAGTTTTATTGAATGCTTTCACTTGTATATTTCCTCCCTCATTTCTTAGGGCCAACACTTTTCAAATAAGAGACAACTTGTTTAGAATAATAGAAGACCCACAGTAAATCACGGTTACAAGTGAATATCCTACTTTCCCCAGTAGAGCTATCCAAGCAAAAGTGAAGCTTTCAATGCATCATTGATTTCAATAAAAAGCAAACTTCTCGAGGGTTGTGGACCCTTCCTGCATGCAAAAAAAAATTGCTTACTGCAACAGCCACACACAAAATTCCACACACCCTAGAAGTAAGTAGAGAATTGTATTGATTTCAGAAGGAGGGTGATGCGTTAATGTCTAAATTTCAGTATGTTCTGAAAGGTGTAAACCTAGTCACATATTTCGGTAAACCAGACTCCTCTTCAGAACAGCAGCCAGCAACACCCGTCTCTGTGACCTCGCATAGTTTCCTGGAATCACCCTCCAAGAGTGAAGGTTGGGAGTTGGGACACTCCCTTTCATGACAAGTTCTGTCCCATCGCACCTCGGGCAAGTTTCCCAGGTGCTCTCTCTACCCTTTCACTGGGGACACCTGTGCTCAGTGGTAGGTTCCATCAGACCTGGAACCCAGGTCTGACTCCCTGCCAGTGCATCCACCCGTCTGTCAGGGGAGGCTTTCAGGTTGCAGGAATGCTAAAGATTTCACAGGAGCTTCGAGATGAAGGCAGAATAGAAGAAAAAAGCTGCCCTTCTGCATCTTCAACTCTGCCCCAAGACAAAACCCTTACAAAACACAAAGGTCTGGTCCTGTCTGGTTGGGGCTCCCCGTGTGTAGGGTCGACTCCACAGCAGCGAGCAGTACATCGAGCCCTGGTGGTGTAGTGGTTATGTGTTGGGCTGTGACCCACATTGCTCCGGGGAAGACAGACTGGGAGTTCTACTCCTGTAAGCGGTTGTGGTCTCAGAGACCCACAGGGATGTTCTAAGAGCCAGCACTGACGCGTGGCCGTGAGGTTTTAAGTAACTCTTTAATCCCCCTCTCTTGCTTTATCTCTTTTCCTTTACATTATGAAGGGGCATGGGGAGGCGTAGGTAATAAGGTTGGACTCTTGTCTAATCCTGGGAGGAAATAAAGTCTCTGGAGTCTGTTGGCACACTCTCAGATGTCAGTTCCATGGTTGACAATGCCTCAGTTCTTTCATCTGTAAAGAGGGCATAATAATAGTTCCTGCCTTGTAGCGTTTGGGAAATAAATGTATGTGGAGGTTTTAGGACAGTGCTTGCCACAAAACAACTCCTAACAAAATCCCACGATTGCTTTTGGAGTTGTTAAAGCCATCCCAGTGCTGGCTTGTCTGCCCCCTCTCGGCTCAGGCAGAAGGCCGCATGGTGGATATAAGCTCAGGAGAGCTGGTCTTTCTGTATTATGCCCAACCCACTAAACCAACACACTGCCATGGAGCTGAGCTGATTCGACTCCTAGGGACCTTATAGGATAGGACAAAGCTTCCATGACTATCACACTTTACAGCAGTGTAAAGGACCATCTTTCTCCGGGGAAGTGGCTAGTGGTTTTGAACTGCTGGCTGTGCAGTTAGCAACCCAACAGCTGAGCACTACCAAGACTCCCTTGCATAATCCCAGTCGAGCAATTTTCTACAACGTTATCATGATTTGTTGCTTTGTCTGTTGCTTCACTGCCATCAACCCTTTGACTATGGGGACTAGAAGCTGTGTTCCTTAAGGCTGACAACACCAGCCTTAAGAAAGTATCCCGTGATCATGAAGGAATAAATGGAGGAACCCATGTATGTTTCATCAGTTGTTTCTTAAATTTATTCTCTCCTATTTTGGGGAATGAGGGTTCCCCAGTAATTGTTTGGCTACCCAAAAACCCACTGCCATCAAGTTGATTTCAGCTCATCGTAACCCTATATAGGTTTCCAAAGCTTTGTGAATCTTAACAGAAGTAGACAACCTCATCTTTTTCTTGGAGAGCAGCTGAAAGCTTGGAACAACCAACCTTGTTGTTAGCAGTCCTAATGCTTAGCTGACAGTTCCAGCAGGGCTCCATTGATATGTAATTGTTTGATATAGACAATATGAATAAAACAGATATGAATTTGATGATCATAGGTAATTAAAATTGTCCGAGTGTGTAAAGGTATCAACAAGGACTTTGACTTTGCTTTAAAATTTTTTAAATCAATATTTATATATTATTACTGTATTTTTCAAACCATACGATGCACTTTCCCCCCAAAAGCAGGGAAACAACGAGCATGTGTCTTCTGGTCTGAAGGTATGGTACCCCAGAACATTCTAGCATACTACTACTGTTTGGTTCAGCATTTTTTTCTTGTTTTCCTGTTCTAAAAGCTGGGTATGTCTTATGGTAAGGTGTGTCTTGTGGTCTGAAAAATATGGTATCACTCTATTTCAAGTTCCTTAATTGATTGTTCCAAGTAGTTTTTAGAAAAAGGAATGAAAGTTTGGTGCAAAAAATTCCTAGGTTTACAGAACTAAGGGCAGGAAGGAATGCTGATCCAAGATAGTGATTTTATTCAGCCCTCTTTTGGATAAGCAGGAGAGGACAGAGTTTTGCCCAAGAAACTCTCCTAATCTCAGCCCAACTGCCTTCCCTCCTGCCTCCTGCCCCTGCTAGCTAGCCCTGTGCTTGCCCTGGATAATAGGGTCCACAGAGAAAGAATAATGCTTCTATTTATAATGCGCTCCTTTTTGACCTCTTAAGCAAGAGATTCTAAACAGAAAGCAGTTTAGAACCCTGGATCAGGAATTCTGACTGGATGTGTGGGTTATGCATGAACCACTTTTCTAGTGTCAACACAGATTTACCAAGAGATTTACCAGAATGCTCTTTTCAGAGATTGCTGTGGTAAAGGAAAATTATTCTGGGTTTGTGTGTGGGAAGAGAGCTGGGGTTTAAAAAGGTAGAGTCAGAACTTGATGATCACTTCTGGGAAAGGACAGAGAATAGCAATGAAACATTGGACCTATAGCTCTGTAGTTTATTTTCACAATTTGTGTTAGTTGTGTTCTATAAAAGACATGGCAAATACTGGATTAATGAATACTGAACCACAGCCTCTTGAGGAAAGATGGGGTTAGGTTCCTGCAAACTTCAGGTCATTTTTTTTTTTTGGTCAACCAATCAGTGCATAGCCTTGTTGTATGTGTTTCTGTTTAAAGACACCTCATTTAATTTATGTTGTTTATTCATTAACATTGAAATCACAGCCAATTACATTACAACTGTTTGTTAAAAGAAGCTAACACACATGTTCTCTTAAGGCATATCACAGCCTCCTTGCATTTTTGACCCCTAAACAGCCCTGCAGCACTATTCTTGGGTTCTACCATGAACAGTGAAATAGCCAACAAAAATCAGCAATAAAAAGTCAAAGACTGCAATCTCCAACATGAACTGTACCACAGCACAAAGGAAACAAAAATTCTCACAATTGTAACAAATAATAACATCAAGATAAGTGGTCCAGGATTTCATTTTACTTGGATCCAAGGAAAGTCACAATTAAAAAATCAGAATCTGTTGAAAATCTGCTCCCATAGATCTCTTAAAGTGTTAAAAAGTAGACATCACTTTGAAGACTATGGTGTGTCTGAAACCCAAGTCATGGTCCTGATAACCATCTTATAGGTATGTGAAAGCAGGTCTTACCTAAGTAAGACCAAATAAGAATCAGTGTCCTTGAAGAAGAATATTGAATATGCCATGGGCTGCCAGAAGAACACGTGGTGGTCATGTATTCGATATGTCAATTTTATGATTGAGATGTAGGGGTGGAGTTTGACCTGTTAATCTGGAGATAGCCATTGAGTAGCTAATGAGGCCTCTGTATGGGCATGGCTTTCTCCTGAGACTTCTGGGAAATCTCACGATATTTCTCTCATGGAAATGAGAAGTTATCTCCCCAGTTGTTGGGAGTTAGTCTCAGAGATGATGAATTATGGATAAGACAAGATGACAGTATCTGAGGAGCTGGAGGAGCCAAAGGAGCTGGAGGAGAAACCACACAGCCTTACCCTGATGGAACCAGACCTTTGAAGCTGGCAAAGCCACCTGGAGAGCCCTGCCAGTGCTGAGTTGCTTCTACCACCACTGGATGCTGCTGATGGACCCTGAGCCCTGGAAGTGAGGAGACATGGGGAGATCCCTGCTGGCGCCAGGACTCTGCACACACTGGCCTGTGACTTCATGAGTTGGAAGGAGACTTTATAGACTATCAGACTTATGACTTTGAACTGGACTGGGGTTGGATGCTTCTCAATGTCCCATTTCCTCTTGTATGTAAACTTCTCCTTAGATCCATATGCATGTCTATGAATTTGTGTCTCTAGTCTACCCAGAGTAATACAGAACAAAATAAAATTTGTTGGAGGAAGTACAGCCTTGTTTCCTTAGAGAAAAGGGTGGCAAGACTTTGTCTCATATACTTGGGGCATGTTTTCAGGAGTTCCTGGTGGAGAAAATCAGGCTTGGAAAAGAACAGGATCAGCAAAAGAGGAGAAGGCCTTCAATGAAATGGAGTGACACAGTGGATGCCATGCTGGTCTCCACCAAAGCCATGGCTGTGTGCAATGCAGCATAGGCAGTTTCTCCTCCTAATGTCCAGACGGTCCCATGAGTTAGAACTGATTCAATGGCACTGAACAACAGCAAAACAGAACAACATTCCAAATCATAAGACTACATTTTCTGGTCTGATAGAACCCCCGAGGGGAACCCTAAAAGCCTAGAACTGAACTCATTCTGAGGAGTCAACTTTCAACCCAATAATAAAATTGCACAGAAGGTCAAAAGGAGTCATGGTGGTGTGATCAGGTAAGCACTGACCCCTTAACATCAAGGTCAGAAGTTCAAACCCACCTGCTACTAGCAGAAGGGGGCTATCACTTGAGGGAAGATTCACCGCATCAGAAACCCCTGGAGTCAAAATCAGTTTTATGGCAGAGTGTTTGGCTTGTGTTATAAAGTAAGTGATAGCACCAGGCATGGTTGTACTGTTCAGTACCATCAACTATGTGAGACCCAAAGAGCAGGATTTGCCTCAAATCAAGCTTGGGGCACAGGAAGGAACAAGGAAGAAGGCTAGATGGACATGGATTCCCAGGGAAGAAGTGGACAGAGGACTGAGATAGTGAGTGACTTGCAAGCAAAATCTCAAAACAAAAAGTGAATGGCATAGGGACTAGACTTCACCCTGGAGCTGCAAGACAAGAATGCAGCACACTGACACGAAGCATGGAACCATTAGAGAGGCCGGAGGAGCCGGCCCCATTGCCAACTACATGGACAGGGCTCCCTCCCCCTCCCCCAGCCCAGAAGAATCCACTTCAGAGGACAGCACTGTAGCTACAGCTCAAGGAGAGGGATGTGTCTGATCAGAGCACACTGGAGTCAACAAGGGGGAAGTGGAAAAAAGAGTGAAGCACGTCCTGGTCCTGATATTTCTGCTCAGAGAAGCCAATGCACAGAGGACTATAGCACTGGCCCCACTTTGAGACACACCGTTCCTTACTGACCCATAGCACCAGGAGGGGCAACATTAGAGACACACGATGGAAATTGTGCCTCCCTGACCCCACCACACCGAAGCAAGATGCTGGGGGCGTGCAACAGAGCAGCAAGGGGAGCAGAGCAAGGAAGTCCCCAGAAACACCAAAAACAGACTGTGGGGCCAGGGCTAAGTGCCCCATGAGACTCGATCAGAAAGCACCCATAATGGACAACAAATAAACCTTGAATTATTTATAGTGTTTGTTGTTGATGATGTTGTGGCCTGTCTGTTGTTGTTGTTCTTGTAGCTCTTTTTTTTATTTCTTATTGTTTTGTGTTGGAGCATATTGTTGTTGAATCTCTTTCTGGAAGGGATGGGCAGGTTAAAAATGTCGGAAAAGAGGACAATGGAATTACAGCTCTGGGGAGATATGGGAGAGGAGGAGGTGGGGGGAAAGTTGTGGGTGTTGACAGGCCCAGGGACAACAGAACAGCAAATGACCAAAAACCAAGGGCAAGGAGAGTGTAGGAAATCTGGCAGGGCTACATCAAGGACAGTGTAGCCAAAAGGTATTCCTGAGACCCAAATGAAGGCTGAACACGGTAGTGGGACAAGAGGAAAGTAAAAATAAATAGAGGAAAGAACTTGGAGGCAAAGGGCATTTTTTGCTCTCTAAACACAGGCATATACATATGTAAATATATTTATATGCAATGAAGGGAAAATAGATCTATGTACATATATTTATAGGGTTAATATTAAGGAAATGCATGGACAATGGACCCCTACTCAAGTACTCCCCCAATCCAAGAACACCTTGTTCTAATTATTTGGTAGCCTGATATGTTCACCTCCCCAATACGATCGCTGAGGACAAAGCAGACGAATAAGCAAATGTGGTGAAGAAAGTTGATGATGCCTGGCTATCAAAAGATACGCTGTCTGGTGTCTTAAAGGCTTGAAGGTAAACAAGTGATCATCTAGCTGAGAAATAACAAAACCCACATAGAATAAGCACACCAGACTGTCCCAAAATTATCACTGTGGACAAAACTCATGGTGTCAACCTATCAGGGGATGTAGAGTATGAATTCAGCCTTAAAGGCTTAAAGATAAACAAGCAGCCATGTAGCCGAGAAGCAGCACAGCCCACATGGAAGAAGCACAGCAGCCTGGGTGATCACGAGGTGTTGAGGGGATCAGATATCAAAGAACAAAAAATCATTATTGTGAATGTGGGGGAGTTCAGAGTGGGGATCCAAAGCCCATCTGTGGGCAACTGGACATTCCCTCACAAAAGGCCCAGGAAGGGGACTAGGCAGTCAGGGTGCATTGTAGCAACGATGAAACATACAGTGTTCCTCTAGTTCTTGAAAACTTCCCCTCTCCCCCCCCCCCATTATGATCCCAGTTCTATTTTAAAAATCTTGCTGGATTGGAGGATGTACACTGGTACAGGTAGGAACTAGAAACACAGGGAATCCAGACCAGAAGAACCCCTTAGGACTGTTCATGAGAGGGGCTATAATGGGAAAGTGGAGAGAAGGTGTAGGGAAGGTGGGGTAGAAAGGGAAAACAGATAACAAGAATCTATATATGGTCTCCTCCCTGGGGGACAGACAGCAGAGAAGTGTGTGAAGGGAGATGTTGGGGGGTATAAGACATGAAAAAAAATGATAAATTATCAGGGGTCCATGAGGGAGGGGGATTTGGGGGCGGAGGGGAAAAATGAGCAGATACTAGCAGCTCAGGTAGAAAGCAAGTGTTTTGAGAACCATGAGGAAAACAAATGTACAAAAGTGCTTTACACAATGGATGTCCGTGTGGATTGTGATGAGTTGTATGAGCCCCTAGTAAAATGAAAAAAGAAAAAAGTGAATGAAGGGTTCAATGAGAAACTAATTCACTTTGTACAATGCCAAGAGAAAGTAAGATAGAAAACGATGGGGAAAAATATAGTCATTTTTTTAATCACCCCTTTCATAGCAATAGCCTCCTCTTCATCTTTGTGTGTATTCTGTTTGTCTTTAATGCTGATTCAGTCCTTCAGATGAGTTACTTGACTTCTCCATATCTCTTGTTTTCTTTTTAAAATTTATCATTATTATTTTTATTTTAATCATTTTATTGGGGGTTCATGCATCGCTTATCACAATCCATACAAACGAGTACTGTGCCAAGCACCTTCTCATGCCTGCTGCATTCATCATTCTCCAAACATCTGTTTTTCCACTCAAGTCCTTGACATCAGCTCCTCGTCTTGTCCCCTCCCTCCCCACGCCCCCTCCCCCACCAACCCTCAATACTTTATAAATTATCATTGCTTTGTCATATCTTACACTGCCTGATGTTTCCCTTTGCCCACTCCTCCAATGTCTGTCCTCCAGATAGGAAGTTATGTGTAGATTCTTGTAATTGGCTCCCTCTCCCTACCCCACCTTCCCTCCACCCATTTGATATCTCCACTCTCACTACTGGTCCTGAGGGGTTCATCTGTCCATTCTCCTGTATTTCCAGTTCCCATCTGTCCCACGCATCTCTGTTTTCTTAGCTATCACTGGGTCACTGGAATGGCGCAGAATAGTGTAGATATAATGACACACTGCATACCAAGAGGTTGACATAATGTTTGGCAGGTATAAAGACATGCATAAGTGCTTGGGTTCCTGTTGCTTTTAGTCATGCTGACAGCACCCAATGTCAGAGCTTCTGGACCTGGGGAAGCTACAGAAATATCCACTGCATAATCTTTAACTCTCTTGTCTACCTTCTCGCCAGGCAGGACAATATCTGAAGTGAGAGCGCCAAATGGGGCTTCATCTAGCAGAGGGAGTAAGAGAGGTACAGTTGGCATGTTGGCTTTGGGTTCTGACTTGTTTTAGACTGATGGATTGTCATGTTGGAATTGGTGTAATCTTGCAAAGGATATTTCGAAATGGCCTTAAAGGACTGTCATGTAACATTTATCAGAGTCACTGCAATGGGGATGCTTCCCATTTGCTTTGATTTAGAGATGTTCCCTCTGGTTAAAAGCCGGAGGTAAGGCCACACACAGTGGCTGGTGCTTGGGATAATTAGAAGGACTGGCAGGGGCCTGTCTCTTTACAAGGAAGTCAGCAGTGACATGCAATTAAAGCAAACCATGGAGGGAAGTGATAGCTCTGAGAATTCTAGTTGGTTGGGTCACATCAAACAATATTTACAGGCCTCTCTAGCTCATAAAGGATTTCTGCTTGCTTATTTTAAATAAATGATTCCAGTGTTACCACTCTTATTTTGCATAAGCAGGTCAATAAGAAAAACATAATGCCCACTTAATATTTCTCTGAGGTTTCTGCACTATGCAGACCCATGACTAACATGAATTATCTACTGGAAACCTGGTGGGCATTGGGACCGGCCCGTTTATTGATTGGTGTTTTCTGTCTTACAAAGCGCTCGCACCTTGTTTCCTGTTATGGTCCCTACCACACGATGAGACGAGGAAAGAAGCTGGTGTGGTGTCTATTTCAAACACTGAGCTAGCAGCGGAGCTCTGATAAGGGACTGGCCACAAATAGTTTAGGGTCGTCTAACCGCCTGCTGTCCAGTCAATTCCAACTCATCGTGATGCTGGAGAACAGACTAGACCTGTCCCATGGGATTTCGATTCTTCTGGCATCAGACTGCCACATCTTTCTTCCTTTGAGCAGCTCGAGGGTTCTGTTGACCTTTTAGTTGGCACTGGAGTGCTTTAACTATTGAGCCACCAGAGTGCGACAAAGCTGGAGATGTTCGACACGTGGTACGGATGCTCTTCCAGATGCATCCAGCTGTCTTCTGAAACACGAGCACCTATTTTTGCTCCCTGGTGCTTTCAAGAAGGATCGTTGTCTTTCTTTTTCTGAGACACTGAGCTACTCATGAGTATTTTGGAGAAGAACTTGAAAGCTTTTCAACTCGTCTTCAGAAAAATGTACATATTCTTGCACACACAAAAGTTTTCATTAACTTCCAGGCCCATTATTTTAAAATATGCTCCCTTTCCCCCAAAAAACTCAAACCCATTGTTGCCACATTGATTCTCAACCTGTATACACCTTCTATTGGGTTTCCAAGCCTATCAATGTCACAGGAGCAGACCACTTCATCTTTCTTCTGCAGAGTGACTTGTGGGTTTGACCTTGCGGTAGAAGCTAAAGCCTGAAATCTATGTTGGTGCTTTTATTGGGTCTTTGGCAAAATGCTAGCTAGCCTGTGCTTGTTTCTCTGGAAAGTGGAGGACACCTGGCATTTTAAGGAAGAAATGTCAAGCAGAAGCCAAAATACCACTGGTGTTTGTTTTTAGGGTTGATAGTTATGCTGGAGTGGACAATGGGATTGGACCATCATCATTCATAGGATTTTCCTTGGACGATTTTTGGAAGGAAGCCACCAGATCTTTCATCCTAGTTACAGACAGGAATTTCTACTCCTAGGAACAGTTACAGTCCCAGAAACCCACAGGACGGGCACTGAGTCAGCATTGACACGATGGCAGTGAGTTGGTCTTTGTCTGCTAGCTTTAGTGAAACCCATTCTGTGCCACGGTGTACTTAGATGCTGCTGAGTGGATTCTGACTCACAGCAAGTGTGCACAGCAGCAGGAAACACTGCTGAGCCCTTCATCATCCTCATAACGGGGCTTCTGTGCACAGTGCAACATCACGGAAACCCCCATGCCACTTGCATGGAGGGTAAGAATTCCATCACGGAACCATGTCGGCTGTCCATGTTTGTTTAGCTCTTCCTAATTTAGTGCTTACTAATTCAGCAAATACCATATTTTTCAGACCATAAGCCACACCTCACTAGAAGATACACTCAGTTTTTTAGAGCGAGAAAGCAGAAAAAGTATTCTGAATCAAACAGTACTAGTATACTAAAATATGTATTACAATAAAACAACATGGTAATATTTAATTGTGTAAACTCAACAGTGTGTTTTGAAGCATCATCGCTTTCATTAACAAATGAGGGGAGGCATGTGCTGTGTTGATCCTGTGACCTGACTGACATGGAGACTCCAGGAGGCGGGACTTTCCCCGAACACACAGTAATCCACAGCACGCAGACAGTAGCGGACAGTAAGCGGGTGCATGGGATCATAAACAAGTGTTCTCGGGTACCACACCTTCGGACCATAAGACACATGCTCATTTTTTCCCCACTTGTGGGGAGTAAAAGTGTGTCCTAAGGTCCGACAAATATGGTAATCAGAGAAGCTGGATTATATGGGAAATGTGGCATCAGGATCGGAGGGTGGTTTGTTAAGGAATTATCGTATCTGTAGATGACACAGCTTTGTTTGCTGAAAGCGAAGAGGACTCGAAGTACTTGCTGATGAAGATCAAGGACTGCAGCCTCCACTTGGATGACAACTCAGTGTTAAGAAGACCCAAATCCTCCCATGAGTAGCATCATGCTCAGTGGAGAAAAGGATGACATTGTCAAGGATTCCATCTTGCTTGGATCCACAATCCCCGCTCATGGAAACAGCAGCGCAGAGAGGGAAAGGAGGCATTCTACTGGGCGAATCTGCTGCACCAAATCTCTTTCAAGTGCTGACAACAAATAAGCAAGGTGGTTACTTTGAGGACTCAGGTCCACTCCTCCAAACCACGGTATTTTCAATCACCTCATATGGGTGTGAAATTGAATAAGATAGAAGAAGCATCTGGGTATTTGCGTTATGGGACTGGCAGGAAATATTGAGAAGACCATGGATGGCTGAAAAAGCCGACAAACCAATCTGCCAGAATGTTCTTTAGAGACAAGGATGGCAAGGTTTCATCTGACATACCTTGGATGTCAGGAGAGACTGGTGTCAGGAGAGGCTGGTCTCTGAAGGAGGGCTGCATGCTTGGTAAAGTGGAGGGGGAGAATCCCCAGGAGAAGGGCCGATGCGATGGCCGTGGCCATGGGAGCCAACATCAGAACGCCATGAGAGTGGAGCAGCGCCGGGCAGTGCGTCCTTCTGTGGTACGCGGAGTTGCTGTGCGTCGGAACTCAGTCAGTGGCACCTAACAACAAAGGCAAGTCTGGGCCTGAGGAGTCCGGGTGGCACACTCGTCCGGTGCTCATCCACTAGCCCAAAGCTCAGCAGCTCAAACCTACTGGCTACTCTTTGGGAGAAAAAATATGGCAACCTATGTCCATCAAGATGACAAGCCTGGGAAACCTACAGGACCATTCTCTTCTGTCCTTGGGGGTACTGTCAGTGGAAATCCACTCCGTGGCTCTGAGCTTTTGTTTTGTGCAGTGGCGTGTCCGACGCTGAACTGCATGCAGCAGGCTGCTTCCAGCCTCACAACCACCTTTGGAACCAAAACCAAAACCAGACTCCCTAACGGGGAGTTGATTCCAACTCAGAACGACCCGATGGGACAAAGCAGAATGGCCGCTGTGAGTTTCTGAGGCTGTAAAGCTTTGCAGGAGCAGAAAGTCTCACTTTTGTCCTGCAGAGCAGCCGCTAGACTCGAACTGCCGACCTTACAGTTTGTAGCCCAACTAGGATCCCAGTGTGCCACCGGAGCTCCTTACTGCTTCAAAGCTGCTTGTTTGACTGGAGTCATTTTTGGATGAGGGCACCAAGGCTGTCTGACCTAAGGCTCGGGCGCTGTTCGCTGGCAGAGCTAAAACTGAAAGTGCACACTCACTACTCTCCTGCTGCCCTTCCCCACACAGTCCCTGCTCATCAGCCCGGGCCTGTGTGCAGTGGGGTGCCTGGAAACACGGTGCAGGGGTTTCTTGGAGCCTTTCAGCAGCACAGATCCCACAGGGCAATCATTTTCTTGGGGGTGAGAGGCTGGAGGTGTTAAAGGCAGTAGAGAAATGCAGTGTGGAAAGGCGTTGAGGGGCAAGGAAAGTAAAGAACGGGGCAGGCATCCCCACCCAGGGTGGTCCATTTCTCACCAGGGGTGTGCTGGGTAGTCTCTTGCTGACTTCGTACATGATTCACCAAGTTACTAACTGGAGGGCCTTAAGTCAACTGGTCATGGGAACCGCCAGGGCTGAGGGAAGAGAAAGCATAGAGGGTTTTCTGAAGCATAAATAACAGCCTGGTCACCGTGCACAGTAAGATGCTTCTGTCATTAATTAACTTTTATGGAAAGCAAGGGTGTTCATGATGCTGGCCCCTCCCCACTCTTGATCGATGTGCTGTTAGGTGGTGCAGACAGCAGTGTTCACAGGTGGCCTTCGACTGACTGTGGGGCCTGAATCCATCCCATGTAAAATGCCTGTGAATGTAGACAAGCCATTGCATTGGGTGAGCAAGATGAGAGGTGCAGCAAGAAGGAGATTCTGCGGCTATTCTCTCTGCATCCATGCTTGCTGCCTCTGTTTCATGGTAAGTGTGACATGTATCCAGAGTTGTTGAGGGTGCTGTGATGTCATTGTAAGAGTCAATAGTGCATACTTTATACCTGACAGAGGGGTTAACAGGTTGGAGGGACTCTCCAGAGACCCACTCATTCCATCAGGATCAAATATAAATTCATCAAGATTCCAGAGAATGAAGGGGAAGTCTAACCTTTTGTGATGATACACACCAGGGTTAACCAGCCAGTCAGAACATTGCCTCTCACCTGTGACCTTACCTGTTTTCTAGAACAGTGGTTCCTCAATATTAGATGTCTCAACCATCTGGATGGCTGATTAGACACAGCCTGCTGAACACCACTCCCACTGCTTCCAATTCAGTAGGTTGCTGTAGGAAGTGATGGGGTGGTTGGGGCCAGGGGGTGGGGGTGGTTGGAGAGGCAGCTAGAACTAGAATGTACATTTCGGACAACTTTCTAGATGAATCTGAAGCTGTATTTCAGGGATCACCCTTTTAGAACCATGGTGCTAAAACAGCATTATCTAGATAGTAGTTAAAAAGCCACCCAATCAGGCCTACCCAGTACAATCTGACTCACGGTGACACTGTCGGAGAGATGATCATGGGCCCATAGACTTCCCAAGACCGGACTCTTAACAGAAGGAGACAGTCAAGCCTTTCTCCTGATCAGCAGTGAGTGGGTTCAACTACTGACTTTTTTTGTTAGTAGCCAAACGCTTAATCTCAGGGCTCCCAAAGTCCTTTAGAGTAGTGAATAGAACTCTCAAACCCACAACCATTGGATCCATTCTGACAACGTGTGACCCTCTAGGACAAGGTAGACCCGTCCCCGTGAGTTCCCCAGACTCTCACTGCACAGACTTAGAAAGCCCCATCTTTCTCCTGCAGAGGACTGCGGCTGCTGGTTTCCCACTGCTGATGCTGCGGTTCATAACCAATGCCATCATAGACAGGTCGGGCTTTGAAGCCTTTTCTACTAGTGTGGATCGACACCGTGGCTGCAATCATGGGCTCGGACAGCCATTGTGGGAGTTGTGTAGGACAAAGCAGTGCTTCACGCTGCTGTGCTTGGGTCACTCTGCGTCAGAACCGGCTTGATGGCCCCTAACAACAACGATTATTGTGTGAGTGTGTGTGAGTCAATTTACCAGGTTCAGTTGTCCTTATTTGTAGAAAGGAAATTATAAGCCTTCTGTTTTCCTATGAAGGTTAAGTGGAACAGTCTATGTAAAGAATGATGCTCAGCATCGGGCCCATGGGGATGATCTTCTGGGTCGGAGGTCATAGTGTCCATTGTATCATGAGATGTGCAAGAGCTCCCGGCCTCCAGTAGCTCTCTGCTTCTGATGGGGTACAGGCTTCCCAGTGTGCTGGGAGTTTTGGGCAGGAAATATTTGAGTTTTCCATCTGACACCTTTCTGGCTTTTGCAGGCTTTATCTGGCTGTTCGTGCTAACTCATCAGCACCACTGCCCTGAACAGGCAGTTAAAGACACCCATCTAGACAAGGGTCAGAGAAAATGCTGTTCAAAAGGATTGGTGCAATGGAGACCTTGAGACAACGTTGTATATGACTTTCTCGTCTTAGGAAAAGGGAACGAAAGGAAAAAGCAAAGGGACATATTTTGTGTGGATCCGCTAGAGCCGTGCCTGAGCAATG
>PVJH01033035.1:0-21980 GCA_004026705.1 Nesogale talazaci
ACACCAAGAGAGTCTGGGGGCGCTTCGCTGCCAGCAGGTTGTGGGCGGAGGAGGGGCAGGGTCACGGTCCTTTCCGCACATTTTTAATGCAGTTTTTGTGGTAAAATTGGGTGCCTCAATAAAGTCACTGTCCATTTAGAAATTTATATATTAATGAATGGACAAATAAACACGTTTCAGAGAGGCATGAGTAGATACAAAATGTTCAACGTGATTTTCTGAACAATTACAAAAATGATTATTGTATTTTAAAGATGCCCCTGGGATATGTCGCAATTGTTGTGATCCCTGAGATACCAAAGCTAGTCAAGGTTGAAAAAGCAAGATGCCGAAACATGAGGGAGTGGGCCTGAAAACCAGACTGGAACCAGAAGACTAGTTGCTTCAGAACATGGAGAAATACTAGCAATAAAGGAAACTCACCCCAAGACTGGCAATGATCCTGAATAAAGAGGTTGACGACAGATTTGAAAATAAAACTGAAAGCTTCAAATTTAAAAAAAAAAAAAAATTGAGGGCTGAGCCCCGGTGGCGTCGTGGTTGTGCGCGGGACTGCGGCCCACTGGGATGGAGGTTCAATTCCAGCAGTGGGGCTGGGCCTCCTACTCCCACCACCGGAGAGCAGTGATACCCCCCAAAAATAAAAATAGCTCCCCCTTCTGAAGGTTGTTGCTCCTCTTCCCTGAACCCCTAGGCCTTGGGAAGAAGCCCCCCCAAGACTCCCCTGCCCAAATCGGCAGTCTGCCCTCTGCAGCCAATTGAAGTGACCTACTGTGAGAGTTGGGACAACTTCGAGCCTGTTTGTTTTTTAAGTCATTTTATCAGGGGCTTCTACAACTCATCACAATCCCTACATACACCCTTTGTATGCCAAGTACATTTGTACATCTGTTGCCATCATCATTCTCAAAACATTTGCCTTCTACTTAAGTCCTTGGTATTAGCTCCTTTCCTTCCCCGTTCCCTTCTCCCTCATGAACCCTTGGTAGTTTATAAATTATTTTGTCATTTGTACACTGTCCAATGCCTCCCTTCACCCAGTTACTTCTTGCCCATACCTCAGGGAAGAGGCTATATGTAGATTCTTCTAATCGGCTCCCCCTTTCTACCCCACCTTCCTTCCACCCTCCCCTTTCACCACTGGTCCTAAAGGGATCATCTGTCCTGGATTCCCCATGTTTCTCGTTTCTATCTGTACCAGTGTTTATCCTCTGGTCTAACCAGATTTGTAAAGCAGAATTCAGATCATGATAGTGGGAGGAAGGAAGCATTTGAGAACTAGAGGAAAGTTGCATATTTCATCATTGCTACACTGTACCCTGACGGGCTCATCTCCCTGCGACCCTTCTGTAAGGGGATGTTGTGTTACCTACAGATGGGCTTTGGGTCCCCAATCTGTACTCTCCCTCATTTATAATGATATAATTTTTAGTTCTTTGATGCCTGAGACCTGACCCCCTTCAACACCTCGTCACACAGGCTGATGTACTTCCATGTGGGTTTTGTTGCTTTTGGAGCCTGTCTTCACTTAATCAAAATGAGATAATTAAATTATGGAATTAAGATTGAAACAATGAACTGAAATGCTTTTGGTAAAGGTTTGTGTGTTTTCTTTCTGCAGTAATAGTCTATAAATTCAAAAAGTAAGGAAGCCCAGAACTCTCAACTGAGGACTCTGAAAAACTTTCCTCTTGTATCTCTCAGGCATTAGCTAAAAAGGCTCATAAATATCACCTGGAAGAGAAAACTAGTAGTGCGATGGAAAAGTGGGCTCTCACTTTAGAAACTGGCTAATTTCTTCACCCCGCATTCAGCATCATTCACTCTGGAATGTTCCATGCCATACCTGAAATGCAGCAATAGTAGAACATCCTTGGTCTGTTTTTTGTTTTTTTGTGGGCATCACTGCCTCCTGGTGGAAATAGGAGGCCCAACCTTGCTCCTGGAGAGCTGCTGCTGGATATGAACCGCCAACCCTGTGGGCCGCAGTCTCGCATACAACCAGTACGCCACTGGGGCTCAGCCCCTTGGTCTGTTTGTTTGTTTGTTTGTTTGTTTTTGGGGGGGGGGCATCACTGCTCTCCGGTGGTGGCAGTAGGAGGCCCAGCCCCACTGCTGGAATTGAACCTCCGTCCCAGTGGGCCGCAGTCCTGCGCACAACCACTATGCCACCAGGGCTCAGCCCCCTTGGTCTGTTTTATAAAGCAAAACAATTCCCCAAAAAACAAGAGAAAAGAGAGCATTGGTTGGTGGCCCTTGGAGTCAGTCCATGGCTGGGGGTAAGATGCTGTAGAGTTGCAAATCCACTTCAGCAAAATTCCACTTGCATGTGATTTTCATGATACCATTCTATAGTCCGAGCCTTCTGTTGGGCCATCTTTCTGTGGAATGAGCACAAATACGGATCTTTTCCAGCCAGTCGGCCGAGTAGCTGTCTTCCAAATTTCCTGGCATAGCTGAGTACGTGCTTCCGGTGCTCCTTCAGCTTTCTGGGACATTTCAGTAGGTATTCTGTCAATGTTCCCAGTACAGCTTGAACTTCTGGCAGAAGTTAACAAGCTAAAAGGGCCATTTCTTAGGTTTCTGAAATCACGATTCAGAATGCACTTTAAGTTTAGCCAGTTAGCCACACAAACACGATATGGAAGGAGCAAAAGACCCAGGGATGTCTTTGGCTGCCTTGCCTATTGCTTCTGCAAGAACAGAGACCAGGACTGAGCCCCAGTGGCGTAGGCATTGTGTGCAAGACTGCAGCCCACAGGGTTGGGAGTTCAAATCCAGCAGCAGCTTCCAGGAGCAAGACTGGGCTTCCTACTCCCACCAGGATAGTGATGCCCGCCCCCCGCAAAGAAAAACAAGAATAGAGAAACCAGGTAGCAGTGATGGGTGTTCTAGCCTCCTGGTCTCCAACTCCCTGGGGTAGGCCAATTTGGGGAAACTTCCTAGAGGCTCAGTCTAGACCATGCTTCACACCTTTCCCCCCCCCCCACTTTCTAAATTAATTTCAGTGGCCATATCACACAATGCACATCGACAACATTTACAGCATACCAACACCTCGCTGCATTACATACAGCGAAATAGTTTGGCTAAGAAAAGCCTTACAGAGGACAAAGGGTGGGTTTTTTTAGTCCGTCCTGGGGTCATAAGCATCACTCCTCTTCTGTCTTTTATCTAAGACACGTGATCTTGCTTCTGGGTGGCAAACTGTTTGCCTGCTGGAGATACAGTCTGTCCCTTCTGCAGGAGACAGGTCTGCACTCTGGTCTTCAGCTTCTGTACCATCGACACACTCAGAGCCAGTCAAGGTCCTCTTCTTGCTGCTCCCCTCGCCTTCTCTGTTGGTGGCAACTCAGTTCAATCCTTCTCTGCTATGAATCCCTTTGTCAGACTCCAAGAACGCAAGAGAGGCTACTCACCGCGTGAGAGCCCCTGAGGGCCAGTATTGTGCTGTCGGTTTTGTGCTTGGGCCATTTGTGCGTGGTAAAGCCCAATGTCGGATCTGTCCCTGGTCTCTCAGACAAGCGCGGAGAACAAGTCCAGGTTGTGGGGGCTGGCAGTGGTAGCCTAAGGCACCGACCCCCTCAGACCACAGCAGTTTGCCAGCACTTTGCGCCCGTGGGCACTTGCCACCCTTTGGGGCACGCCTCTTCTCTGAGCCAGCAAAGTAAAAGCGTGTCGGCACAAAGGACTCGTGTGGTCGGGGACGGTGTATTTCAACACTGCTTATCAAGGATCAGCCTCGAGCGAGGAAATGCCTGATCCCGTGCTGGCTTTGTCGTCACTAGTGCCGTGGTCCAGTTCAGGGAAGACCCAGGGACCTGGAACTCTCTGTGAATGACTGTGATGGGCTTGTCCAAAGGGACAGCCTGCATGTGTCTTGTAAGTCCCGTAGATGCACCAGCATCCAGCGCCGCCTGCCTGTTCTTGTGTTGAGCTCTTCGTAACACTCAGCTACCCACCTGGGGACGCCCCATGACTCCAACACACACGACTTTGCCAGTCTCCAGTCCCTGCGGACTGGTCAGAAGGCGCCCGTCGCAAAGCAGACTTCACCTCCGCATGCAGCAGCTGGTTGCTGGACCTTCACTTGCTTCCCTTTGCCCCTCAAACGGGTCGAGGCGCTGAAAACCACAGTAGCCCTTCTTTCTCCAAATAGTTTAACCAGTTTTCCACATTCTCTCTGGGAACCAGACCTGGTTCATTTAACTCAGGTCCCAGCTTTTCCTGTCCACCCTGGACAGTCGCCCCTTCTACCCAAGGACACCTGTAACCAAGGGGATGTGGGCATCTGGCACCTCGGGGACCCCGAGAGAGCCTTGTGAATTTAAGCTACTGACAAGGGAACAGCTGAGGTTTCCTGTGGCCAACTTGCCTGGTTTTGTCTGGATTCCTTGTCTGGATTCCTCCCCCACAAGTTCCCCACTGGACTGCTCAACAGTGAGATTCATTTCACGTTTTCTTTTCTTTTTCTGTTCTTTCTGCCTGTCCAGCTTCTGCCGCTGTTTCCGTTCTTCAAGCTGCTGTTTTCTTGGCTCAACTTCCCAAGGTGGCGCCTCCTTATCGAAACCACTGTTTGAAATGCCTGCATCTTTCCTAGGCTTCTTGAGCTCTGTTTTGTTGGTTTGCTTGGGTTGTTTTGGTTTGGTTTGGTTTTGGCTTCCTCCCCTTAATTTCTGGTTGAGTAGAGGTTGAGTGCGGGACTGTGGCCCACTGGGTTGGCGGTTCAAATCCACCAGCAGCTCTCCAGGAGCAAGGCTGGGCCTCCCACTTCCACCAGAGGACAGTGATACCAAAAAAGTCGTTTTATTGGGGGCTTGTACAACTCATATCACAATCCATACGTCCATCCATTGTGTCAAGCACATTTGCACATTTGTTGCCCTCATCACTTGGCATCTGCTCCTCATTTTTCCCCTCTCTCCCTTGTGAACCCTTGATAATTTATAAATTATTAGTTTTTCATGTCTTACACTGACTGATGTCTCCCTTCACCCACTTTTCTATTATCAATCCCCCTGGAAGGGGATTATATGTAGATCCTTGTGATTGGTTCCCCCTTCTCCCCCCCCCCCCCCCTCCCCCTCCCCCCCTGGTAGAGCTACTCTCAATATTGGTCTATTAAGGATGATGCGTTTGGTCCATGAAGCGTTATCGGTACAGGAGCAGCCATAGGCAGAGGGGAGAAGAAGGGCTGCTCCCACGAGTAAGAGTTCACCCAAACCCACTCACATAAGCCCAGTTGATTTCAGACTCCCCCTCCCCCTCCAACCATGTTCCAAGCCCCCAGAAGAGCCTCGAGAGTCAACTTGTGTAAGTCAACAGCCCAGATTCTCCACATGTTGTTACAAGACATAAAATTATTTTGGGACTCTCTTGTATTGACATCCTAAACTTAAACAAAAGCACTAAGTCTCTTTTTTTTTTTTTTCTCAATCAGTAAGCTTTTAATTTGTCAAGTTTTCGTTTCCCCTGCAGGATCTATATCCAAAGTGATAGATGATCAAAGATCACACTTGGGTCTATCCAAGTCTTCTCAAAAAGATTTTATATCTGCCAATGTGATAGGTAGGCTTGTTGTGCCAACGTGGCCAAAGAACACATGTAAGATCACTGGAAGGGCGGAGACAGAAATGGCTCGGCAATCCCTGCCTTCTCTCTCTTGCTCTTGGATCTTAGGACCAGACAGCTGCCTTGTCTGTCCTGTGCCTCGACCTCCAAGCAACACTACCCGTGGGACACCTAATCATGGACTGTGTCGCTGTGAGTTGAGGTTCCTTCAAGCCCTGCTTCGCCACGCTCCTGGGATATACATCTCTTGAGCTGGGGATGTTGGACTCTGTCATCTGGCTGACTGTTGGTGACCTGCTCTGCTGTTTGCTGCCTGTGACCAGATAGCCTGGATTGCTCTGCAGAGGACTGCTCAGCGGCCCTCAAGACTGGAAGGACTGCCAATGTACTTGCTGTCTCATGTAAGTGAGTTGCACAAGCCATTTGTACTGCTTTATAAATTAATTAGCTGTTTATTTCTTTTTTAAAAAAATATTTTAATTGCTGGCTGTTTATTTCTTATGTTAGATAGCTTTCTATCTATATAAATAGAGAGAGAGAATTATTAGTGTCCTGGTTTTGTTTCTCTAGAGAACCCTGTCTCACATAGCAACCGTTGTCATTACAAGGCACGGAGTACAGGTCCATAGTTTACCTTGAGTTGATTCTAACTCATGTCAACGTCATGAGGGTCACAATAGGCCTGTGCTCCATGAACTCGTTATTGGCTAATTCCCCACAAGTAAATCACAGGACTTTCTTCCAGGATGTGTCTGGTAGGCTGAAAGTGCTGTGTTTTTGGCTGGCAGCCCAACACTGTTAACCAATTGCGCCATCCAGGGGTTACAGGGAAATCAGGTGCTTAGAAGAGTTGCAAAACCTGGAGTTTTGCACAGAGCGCTAACAGAGGGAAGTTCTCATCTTTGCTGCTCTTGTCGATCGTCCCCGCAGCTGGAATGAAGCATCCGAAGTGAAAGAAGGCCAGGAAATGCATGACTCGCCTAAAAGGCATAAAATTTTTAAAAATGGATATAGGCATACTATCGAAAATTAAGGAAGGAGCCCCAAAATATCAAATCGAGAGCGGATACCCTCTTCAATAAGGGTTGTTGGAAAAGATGAATTGAGCCCTGGTGGCGCAGTGGTTGTGTGTGGAGCTGTGGCCCACAGGGCTGACGGTTCAAATCTAGCAGCAGCTCTCCCAAGCAAAGCTGGGTTTCCTACTCCCACCAGGGCAGTGATGGGAGGAAAAAAGTGGATATCTACCTGCAGAAAAATGAAGCAAGACCCTTATCTCATTCCATGCACAAGAATAAAAAAAATGGATCACAGACCTCAAAGTAAAACTCCCAAACTATTAGGATCATCAAGGAGGAAACTGGGGCAAACCTGAGAACTTTGATTCAGGGACTATGTAGGCTATCAGAAATAGGGAAGGACACGAATACAGATGAGGCCCCAATTGACAAATGGGATATCCTAAAGATAAGTGGGATATACTGTGTACAGGGAAAGAATTCACCAAGAGAATATAGTATGAGAGACCACGGACAGGGAAGACATCTTTAGCAATGACACATCAGACAAATTTCTCAGCACTCCCATGGCAATGAGAACCTTTCATGCGACAGCTCCTGTTCCAGGACAAAGCGTCGGCAGTTGCTTTGACAGCTATCTGGAGCCCTGGCGACATAAGGACTCCGAGTTGGTCAGCTAGCCAGAAGGGCAGCAGTTGGGGCTCATCAGCGGCTCCTTGGTGCAGCGTTCTACTGCCGTAAAAAGTTACAGTCTTGGGGACGCTGGGAGCAGTTCTCCCCTCTCCTAGAGTCACTATGAGTAGGCATTGACCCGGCGCCTCATTCTACCCCCCTGCCTCACCAGGGGCAGTGATGCCCACTTCAGGAAATGTGGATCGAGTTCTCAACCTGTGGGTCGTGACCCCTTTGGGAGTCGAACCACCCTTTCACAGGGGTCGCCCGATTCATAACAGTAACGAATTACAGTGATGAAGTAGCAATGAAAATAATTTTATGGTTGGAGCGTCGCCACAACATGAGGCACTACTAAAGGGTCACGGCATTAGAAAGGTTGAGAACCACTGGGCTGGAGGATGCTGGGCAATCCCTGTAGGAGTCAGAGAACTGCTACCTCGATGACATTTTAGGGCCACGGACCATTAGTGTGGAATGTGGGAGGGTAACCCCTCTGAAGTGAAGGATAAACCTGTGTGCTGTACCCCGCTCAACTCTACAGAAACACCCAGCATCCCATGAACGGCTCTCAGTTTTGCAGGCAACTGTGACAGTCAGTGATCTGCGTCAATTTCAGCACTGGGGGTATAGGGGTGGGTATTGGAGCCTGTCAATCTGGAGCTAGCCAATGAGATCTCCATGTGGGCATGGCTTTCTCTGAGAATTCTGGGAAACTCACAGTATTTCCCCCGTGGAGATGAGAGACTATAGACTCAGTTCCTTAGAGCTGCTCTACTGATAAGACAAGATGGCAGCCTAGACTCTGAGTCCTAGAAACTGGAGAAGCCACATGGGCTTACCCTGATGGAACCAGACCTTGAAGCCGGAAAAGCCACAGAAAGACCCCTATCAGCGCTGAGATGCTTCTACCACCAATGGATCCTGCTGATGGGCCCTGAGCCCTGGAAACAAGGAGCCATGGGGAGAGACCCTGCCAGCACCAGGATGCTTCTACTGCCGCTGGACACCCAAGACTACACCCACTGGCCTGTGATTGTCCTGGTGTCATTGCACATGCTTTGTGTGTCGGAAGGAGACTTTATAGACTGGTATCGGACGTATGGGCTAATATCAGACTTATGACCTTGGACTGGACTGGGTTGGGATGCTTTCTCAATGCCCCATTCCTCTCGTATATAAACCTTTCCCTTATATCCATATGCGTGTCTATGAATTTGTTTCTCTGGTCTACCCGGGAGAACACACGACACATATAAGGTTCCATTATAGTGTGCTGACATTGCTACTGAGAAACCATAGCACTGCCAGCTTTGAATGGCCCAAGTAAAGAGAATGGTCCTTACCGGTTCAGACGACAAGTCAGGCTTTGTGACCTAGCACATGCAGAGGAGTGCAGGGGTCTCCGGAAAATCAGGAAGCTGTGTGCACAACGTGGGCAGCTTCCATGAGAGAATCACAGCACAGGACCTAACGATTTGATTTTAGGTTATTGTCATTAATTTATTTTGGTGCTGAAACCTGGGAGGACCTTGCGATTTTAGCAGCAAGCCATGCCTTTTGGCTCTGGTGACCTTCCTTTTGAGAAGCTTACCATGAGACCCTGCTCTGATGGGACCACTGGGTACTTAACGGCACTAGGAGTGTGTCTTTGTCTTCACTGGGAAAGGCTCTAGGGATGGATTGTTTGAAGGCGTGTTGCTGTGTCATTGACTGACTTTGCTGGCTGCTCTGCCACCAGATTCTCAAATAGCAGCAGGGTCCCCCATGGAGACAGGTTTGGCTGGGACTTTTAGACTTAAGACAGAATGGGAAGAAGGACCTGGAAATCTACTTCCAAAGAGAATCGGCCGGTTTACAACCACAGCACCCTGAACGTGCCTGATCTCATCTGAGACTTGGCCAGTGAAAGACACACCCTTCCTTGCATCCCAACCCTAACATCGTCACAAAGAACACATCTTAAAATGAGAAAAAAATTAAAATTATCAACAATCAAAGAACCACCACCCTAATTTATTCTAAATTTAATGATATGTTTCCTTGATAGGAAGACAGCCTCTGGGCTAAAATGCCTGGGGCAGAATTCTAATTCTAAGGACCCTGGGGCTTCCCAACATTCATGGGAAAGATGGATGAAAAGAGGAGGGAATTGTTTGCAGGAACGCTTTGAAGCCCTGTCAAATTGTGACCTTGAGCAAACTGCTTAAGCCCTCCATTTCAGTTTGTTCAGTTGGGATTGTGGAGATTAAATTAAGCTAACACATGTAATGGGATTGGGCTGAGCCCTGGTGGCGTAGTGGTTGTGCGCGGGACTGCGGCCCACTGGGATGGAGGTTCAAATCCAGCTCCACAGGAGCAAAGGCTGGGCCTCCTACTCCCACCACCAGAGGGCAGTGATGTTCAAAAAAAAGATCCTCTCCAGCTTCACATGTAATGGGATCGTGGATCTGCTTTTAGGGAGTGAGTTTCGATCCCTAAAAGAACAAAAGCATGGAGTGGGTCGACATGGTGCACCTACTCTCGGCGTCCATTCCAAGCTCATCCTCCAGAAGCCACAGGGGTCATGGCTGTGGCCAAGACTTTCTTGCAGCAAAGGCCCTGCCTATGGATGTACGCAAATGTTATGCCCGTGAAGAGCAGGGAGGAGTGCATGAGACCAGGGCCCTCTCCTAGCCACGTGGGTGCTGCTGCAGCTTTGTGGTAGCACTGGATTGTTCCAGCGGCATATCAGTATTTGTTCTTTCTCGTGATGGGCCTTGGGGAGCAATCGCAGCGGAAAGGGTCTGAACTCAACACTCCAGGGCCCGGCAGCTTCATGGAGACTGAAAGGCAGAGGTAGCAGCAGTCGGGTGCTTTTCAGATCCTTAGGTTGCAGCCACAATGTTACAATCCTTTATCTTTTCTTCGTTGAGATATACTTTATATAATAAATTTGTCGTTTTAAAGTAGACAACCATCACCACTGTCTAATTCTAGAACATTCCCAGAACCCCATAAAGGAACCAACCAACTGTTTCATGCGAGATTGAGGGCTGAGATTTACCGTCTCGGGATGTGAGTCGGGATCCACTCGATAGAGGTGGGTTTGGGATTGGGGGTTTCTAGATAGACATATCATTGGTTGTTGTATGTTGGTCTTGTATCTTGCCACTTCGCTGAACTGATGCATACATTCTTTTTAGTGAGTGTGGATTCTCTGAGATTTCTTTATTCAAGATCCTGTCATTTTACTTCTTCCTTTAAAAAACAAAAAAGAAACCTATAGCCAAGTTCCCTCTGTCTCCAGCCCCGGCAGCTATTAATCTTTCTGTCACATAGGTGGAAATATACCACCTGTAACCTTTTGTGACAAACCGTTTTTCACTTAGAAAAATGTTATGATTCCCCCACCTTGTAGCATGTACCAGAATGTCACTCCTTTTTATGGCTGAATGATTTTCTATGGTTGGGAAAAGCTCACCCATCCATTCCTCAGTTGATGGACATTGACATTCTTCCCGTTTTTTGACTTATAAACAATGCCGCTGTAAGTGTGTGTGTACATGTTCTCGTATGAACATGTCTTCCTTCTATCATGTGTATACCCAGGGGTGAAATTGCTGGATCATAGAGTAATTCCATGTTTAACTTTCTTTTTTGGGGGGTAGGGGATGGGGCATCACTGCCCTCTGGTGGGAGTAGGAGGCCCGACCTTGCTCCTGGAGAGCTGCTGCTGGATTTGAACCGCCAAGCCAGCAGGCCGCAGTCCCATGCACAGCCACTACGCCACTGGGGCTCAGCCCCAAATTTTCTGAAGAACACCTAAATTGTTCTCCAAAGTGACTGCACCCTTTTGCATTCCCAGCAGCAGAATGGGGCTCCGTTTCCCCCCATGTTCTCACCAACACTTGCTACTGTCTGATTTTTTTTTTTTTTTTTTTAGTCATCCAGTCTCTTTGAGGGCGAAAGATGAGGTTTTCCACTGCGTAAAGATTTCCAGTCTCAGAAATCCACAGAAGCAATTCTACATTCTGTCCTCTGGGGGGCGGCGATGAGTCAGAACTTCAATATCAGTGTAAAGGGATTACTCGTGGTAGCTTTGATTTGCATTTCCATAAGGACTCACAATCTGCAGCACTTTTTCATGCCCTCATTGACCGTCTGAATATCTTTGGAGCTGTGTGCTTTATATCATCTGTCCGAGTTCTTTCAAAGTGGGTCATTTGCCTTTTGACTGTCGCTTTCAGCATTCCTCATGTATTCTGAGTTCCAGACCTTTGTCAGGCAGGTGATTTACAAACACGTCCTCCCATTCTCGGAGCTGTCTTTTCCTGCTGCACGCTTTGAGACGCCGTTCTTGGGGTGACCGCCCGACATGCCCACTTGCTCTGGGATCCTGTTCTTGAGAAATTGTTCGGAAGCACTCGTGAGGCTCATCCGCGTGAGGCCCACTCTCCTAGCCTTTCTAGCTGCTTTTGGAGCATCCAATTCCCTGTATTCAACCCCTCTGTGTGTCCAAAGTTGAGAGTGGTTTCGACTTCCTGCAACTGATTCCCAATTAAAAGGCGAAAGATTTCTACGATCTGAAGAGAAACCGGAGTAATCCCAAGAAATGACCCACTCGGTTTAAGCCCTTCAAGCAGGGATGTGGCCCTGACTCTAGGAATATGTCACTGGCCAGTTTAGAGATAACTCTATCCGACCACCGACACGCTGCCGTCCAGTCAGTGCTGATTGTGAGCGACCCTATGGGACGGGGTAGAACTGCCCCAGACGGTGGTAACTCTTGACGGGTATAGAAGACGGGTCTAGAAAGACAGGACCTGTCTTTCTCCCAGGAGCAGTGGTTGGTTTCAAACTTCTGACCTTGTGAACTGCAACCCCCTGGTAACCAGTATGCCACCAGGCCTCCTTGTCTTCTGGCAAGAGGGGGAAGCGAAGCCCGGTGAGGAAGACACAGGAGCCCTGGTGGCACAGTGGGTTAGCGCTTGGGCTGCTAGGTGTGCGTTCTGCACTTTGAAATCACCAGTTGCTCCCTGGGAGAAAGATGAGACGGCCTACTGGTCTACTCCAGGCAAGATTGCAGTCTCAGAAACCCACGGGGGGCAGTCCTGCTCAGCGCCGCAGGGCGGCTGGGAGTCAGAATCAACTCCATGACAGGAAGTTTGCTGGCTTTGGGCTTGAGGAAGCATGAAGCACAAACCAAAGACTCATCTCCTACACCACACCTCTACAGAGACAAAACCAGGACACCAATAACTTTATATAAACAGAAAGATATCTAACATAAGAAATAAACAGTTGCCCGGGTATCAAAAGATGTAGCATCTGGGTTCTTAAAGGCTTGAAGGTAAACAAGCGGCCATCAAGCTGAGAAGCAACAAAGCCCACATGGAAACAGATCAGCCTGTGTGATCATGAGGTGTCGAAGGGATCAGGTATCAGGCATCAAAGAACTAAAAATTACATCATTATAAATAAGGGGGGGTGCAGATTGGGGACCCAAAGTCCATCTTGCCGGCAAAGCGACTTCCCCTTACAGAAACGTCTTGGGGAGGAGACAAGCCAGTCAGGGTGCAATGAAGCAAGGATGAAATATGCAACATTCCTCTAGTTCTTGAATGCTTCCTCCTTCCCACTATCATGATCGGAATTCTACCTTACAAATCTGGTTAGACCACAGTATAAACACAGGTACAGATAGAACTGAAAACATGAGTGTGTCAGGCAGGGTTCTCTTAGAGAAATAAAATCAGGACACTAGTAATTCTTTTTATATATTTACATAGAGAGAAAGGTATATAAGTTAAGAAGGAAACAGTTAACTATCTACAAAGCAGTACAATTGGCTCGGTGCAACTCACTTGTGTGAGATAGCTAGAAGACCGGCAGTCCTTGGAGTCTTGAGGGCCGCCAAGAAGTCCTCTGTAGAACAATCCAGGCTATCTGGTCACAGGCAGCAAACAGCAGAGCAGGTCACCAACAGTCAGCCGGATGACAGGGTCCAACAGTCCCCACCTCAAGAGATGCATATTCCAGTAGCGTGGTGAGGGAGGGCTTGAAGGAACCTCAACTCACAGCAACACAGTCCACGGATTAGGTGTCCCATGGGTAGAATAGCTTGCAAATCAAGGCACATGTGATGGGTAGGTTTGTTATGCCAACATGGCCACAGAAGATTGGTGGGTCTGTTGTGACGGCACGGCCAATGAACACACGGGATGAATTGAAGGGCAGAGATAGGAAGGGCTCAGCGAGTCCCGCCTGTTCTCTTGTTTTCGGACCTTAGGAGCAGAGAGCTGCCTTGTTCGTCCTGTGCCTCGACTTCCAAACAACACTATCCATGGGACACCTAATCATGCACTGTGGAGCTGTGAGTTGAGGTTCCTTCAAGCCCTACTTTGCCACGCTCCTGGGATATACATCTCTTGAGCTGGGTGGGGACTGTCGGACTCTGTCATCTGGCTGACTGTTGGTGGCCTGCTCTGCTGTTTGCTGCCTGTGACCAGATAGCCTGGATAGTTCTACAGAGGACTACTCAGCAGCCCTCAAGACTTGAAGGACTGCCAGTCTTCTAGCTGCCTCACGCAAGTGAGTTGCACCGAGCCATTTGTACTGCTTTGTAGATAGTTAACTGTTTCCTTCTTATCTTATATACCTTACTCTCTATGTAAATATATAAAAAGAATTACTAGTGTCCTGATTTTATTTCTCTAAGAGAACCCTGCCTGACATAGCACAGGACAAGCAAAGCAACCGACTGACCACTGGTCCAAAAATCCAAGAGCAAGAGAGAGAAAGGCAAGCCTCTCTAAGCCATTTCTATCTCCACCCTTCAAGTAATCTCACATGTGTTCATTGGCCATGTTGGCACAACAAGCCTACCTATCACCTCTCCCCTGCCTCTCCCGAAGCCTCCTCAGAAGGGCAGAGGACCTAAGCTGATCACTTTATGAAATCACGATGATCTAGGTCAGCAAAGTCCAATGAGGTCAGTCCCGATAACCTTCCTGCCGCTGATTGGACACAGGGCCTGGGTCCCAGTCAAAGACAGTCCTGAGTGGGCGAGATTGGAGGGAGGCAAACCCCATGTGGGAGACTGTCTGGTCCAAGGTTATGGAAATGCCAGGAGCGTCCCAGAGGACACAACAGAAGGAATGCTATTGCCCCTGATTTCCCTGGGGCTGCCGGGAACGCCTCCGACAACCTCCCTCCTCCTGTGTGCTGGTCAAAGACCATCTGAGCAGGGCTCAAGGAGGCACAGCTGCACGGTCAGTCTCTGCTTTCTTTCCTGCAGTCAGCCAGATCCAAACAAGGCGTGCCACCCCCATGGTGCCCGCTCTACTTGGCCATCTCTCTGGGCCACAGACTGAGCAGGCTTCTTGCTGGGCAGGGAACACGAGTGCCGCCTGCTGCGGCTGTGTGGTGGGGTTCTTGAGATCTGAGCCGTCATCGACAGATCCAGCCAGGACAAGAAAAAGGCCCTCCCCACCTGCCCTGGAGGGGCACTGAGCTCTCCTCTGACCTGCCTGGAGGCCAGCAGGGGGAAGAGTGAGTGCCTGCCCTGCCGTGCCAGGTCCAGGATGCGTGCCTGTGGGGAGACCCATTGGTTTGGTTCACTCTCGACAGAGTCTGCTGGGCACAGAAATGGACACGACCTGGGGAAACTGACAATGAAAAAAAGGGCCCTCGGAACCATAGGCATCGATGAGCAGGGGACAGGAGTTGTCTTCTGAGGATCCCTAACCAGGGAGTGTAGGGAAGGGGGAGAAGGAGAACCAGGAACAAGCACAATCGTGGAAATCAGCCTCGATGGGTGAGGACTTCCAGAAGGAAAGCTTCTCTAGGGCGTGGCAGCCCTCAGAGGGCTGGCTCACACTGTAGACTAAGACAGACAACAGTGCGATCATGTCCTTTAGAGGAGGATGGAAAGCAGCCCTGGTGGCACCGCGAGCCAGATGCTGGGCTGCCAATGCCAAGGGGGGCAGTAACCCGCCCGTGGCCCCACAGGGGGAGGATAGGGCTTTGCTTTTGGGGAGGGAGGGGGCATCACTGCCCTCTGGTGGTGGGAGTAGGAAGCCCAGCCTTGTTCCTGGAGAACCGCTGCTGGATTTGAACCTCCATCCCAGTGGGCCGCAGTCCCGCACACAACCACTATGCCACTGGGGCTAAGCCCGGGGCTTTCCTATCCCCTAAAGATGTACTCTCAGAAACCTAGAGGCAGGTCTAGCCTGCTCCGCAGCCCTGCTGTGAGTCAGAATGGTCCCCACAGCAGTGTGTGCTTTAGGGGTCAGAATCAACTTGGTGTGGATCAGGTAGACAGTGAGAAAAGCGAGTGAAAGGTGAGTGAGTAGAGGAGTTGATGAGAAAGTATCGTTTTTCCTTTTTTGTTGTTTTTTTGTGTGTGGGCATCACTGCCCTCTGGCAGTCGTGGGAGCTACCCAGTGCTGCTCCTGAGAGCCACCGCTGGATTTGTACCGCCAAGCCCGCGGGCCGCAGTCCCGCACTCAACCGCTGACGGCACAGGGGCTCAGCCCGAAAACACCCCTTTTCTTACAAGTTTCCTACATATCTTACCTTTTACAGTAGCCAACAGATCTTAGATTTCCAAACATGCAGGATTTCACACGCACGGCAGGTGTGTTACGCACGCCCCACCAGGGCCCCTGGCTTCCGACGCCTGGTGTGTGCGTGAGGCCCAGATGCGTGCAATTGTGGAGACCTGGGATGTGGGACACCGTCGTATGTGTGCGGCTGCTGCTTCTCACTCACTTGGCGGCCACGTTCCCTGTGGCAGGATGAAGAGCTGCCCGTTCCTATGCCATCTTCATGAGGGTTGGTGCACGTGTACCCCCCGTTTCCACTCTGGTGTCATGTGACCTCATGTAAGATAAGAATGACATAAAACTATGTGATTAAAGGTACCAGTATCTTATCATGATTTCCTTTTTTCTTACATTTTCTTAACTTTGTTGGTGAGAATACACGGCAAAACAGGCAATAATTCAAACAAACAGAAAAAGCCAAAAACATACATCTCCAGGCAAGCTGCTGCTGGTTTTCAGCAGATGTCAGGATAGTCTTGAATGACAATGTAAAGACGATCCCAGGGCAATCGTTGCAGGGGTTTATCCACCCCCCCCCCCCCATGGCTGCAGAATGCCTAGAGTGCAAGTAGCTTTCTGTGGCAGTTACATAATCACATGTCAACTGCGGCTAGGAAGAGTGGGCGGGTGGAGTCTGGTCTGTTAATCAGGTCATAGCCTGATGATGCCTCCTCGTGGGCGTGGCCTTCTCAGCAGGCGTCTGGGAATTTCCTCTCTTCCTCCCTGGAGGAGGGTCACGCTCTCCCTGCTCCACCTTGCTGGGGAGGAGAGCAAGATGTGGAGACCATTGCTTGCGCTCTGATGCAACTGGATCCACAAGCCAGTGATCTCCCTGCTTCCGGCATCATTGTGAGTGTCTGCATGGGTCTGAAGAGGGTTTTAGGAACCAGTGTTGGACAGATGGGCTAATATCACATTTATGATCTGGACTGGGCTAGGGTGTTTTCTCAGTAGTCATCACTGCTCTCCGGTGGTGGGAGTAGGAGGCCCAGCCCCACTGCTGGAATTGAACATCCGTCCCAGTGGGCCGCAGTCCCGCACACAACCACTACGCCACCGGGGCTCAGCCCAGTCAACTGTTCTTTGATATAAAGCTCTCTCTTACACAGATATGAATGTCCTGGGATTTATTTCTCTAGTCAACCTGGTCTCACACACTTCCCAAAACTTACTTAGCCTCCCACTCCCTTTTCAGAAAGAAAGAAAACAATTACTCAGTGCCCGCCATGCTGGCAACTAAAAACTTTTGGGCCACAGTCCCTTACTCCAGGATGAAGGGTCCATATCAGCTTTTGCAGCTCCCCAGATCCTTCCAAGGGGTTCTAGTAGCCTAGTGGTTACTGTGTCAGTCTGGGCAGACTAGAGGAGCAAAATCAGAGACACACATATGGATAGAAGGGAAAGGTTTATATATGAGAGGATATTAAGAAAGCATCCCAACCCAGTCCAGTACAAAGTCACAAGTCCGATATTAGCTCCTATGTCTGACACCAGTCTATATTGCCTCATTCCAACTCACAAAGTCACAGGCCAGTGGGTGCAGAGTCCCGGCGCCAACAGGGGTCTCCCCATGGCTTCTCCAGCTTCAGAGGTCTGGTTCCATCAGGGCAAGGCCGTGTGGCTTCTCCTCCGGCTCCTGCAGCAGCTCGGACACTGTCATCTTGTCTTGTCTGTAATTCATCATCTCTGAGACTAACTCCCAACAACTGGGGAAGATAGCTTCTCATCTCCACCAGGGAAATAACGTGAGATTTCCCAGAAGTCTCAGGAGAAAGCCATGCCCACACAGAGGCTTCACTGGCTACTCCATGGCTATCTCCAGATTAACAGGCCAGACTTCACCCCTACATCTCAATCATGAAATTGACCTAAGCACAGGACTGCCACAGTTACACTTTGAGTTACTAGCTTGTGCAGGCCAACAGTTCAAAAGCACCAGCCGCTCCCCAGAACAAAGATGAGGCTTACTACTCCTGTAGAAAGTTACAGTCTCGGAGACTCATAAGGGCTCTTCTCCCCTGGCCTATAGTGATGAGTTAAAATCTACTGCTTGATTGATGGCAGCGAGCTTGGTCTTGGGTTTTAGATCCTTCCGGTGCCCTGCAGGGGGCAGTCACTAGCAAACTATAGATAGATAAACGGGAAGAATGAAAACCTCATTGTGCTCCGGGGAACTTGTGCACAGATCAAGAGGCAGTTGTGGGAACACAAACAAGAGGATACTGCAGTGGTTTAAGATCAGGACAGGTGCTCGTCAGGATGGTCTCTTCTCTCCATACTGTGGGATGAAGACAGGACTTTTCCACTTTACAGGCCCTAAAACATGAAGCAAACTATTTACCAGCATTTGGTGTGTAAGTTAAGTTAGCTGTTCTCCCTGAAACTCCCAGTTATCTGAAGGCTTTGTGTGTCTCACTATAGAGCTGACTGCCCTGCTGTTCGGATGATGGTTGCCTTCCCATGAAGCCTGTGGGCGGATTCACATGCTGCTGTTCATGATCTCTAGTGTAACCTGTTTAGCCACATCCAGGAGTCTGGGGTCTGGTCTTGTCACAGGGGACCTTGATACTTCCCTTTCCTATAACATGTGCATATGGCACAACCCCTTCCTGTGACTGTGACGTATGTCCTTGCCTGTAATTAGGGGCCTGGCTTGGCTCCAGAGTGTATATAAGGATTGGACCTAGGATAGAGGCTCTCTCTCTCTCCTGTCCCTCAGCGTCAGTTGCTCCCAGGCCCCTCTCCCTCATCATGTAATCTCTTCCCCCACTCTCTCTCTCCACATGGACCACCAAGCGGGGCAGAGGTGAGCATGCTACCATGATGTGATATGCGCATGACTCTTATTGTTTCTCTCTCTCTCAGGCTCTCTATTTCCTTATTATAATAAATAATAATGATCACTGTACAACTGCCTATTGAACCCGTGATGTCTGTATCTGATACCATACTGGTTCAATCCGTGTGCTGAGCAAATCATCAGAGAAGCTGGCTTCTATGAAGAAGCATGCAGCATCAGGATTGGAGGAAGGCTAATTACCAACTACAAAGTGCAGATGACACAACCCTGCTGGCTGAAAGTGGGGAGGACTGGAAGCGCTTCCTGATGCAGGTCAGGGATCGCAGGCCTCAGTACGAATTACAACTCAATATAAAGAAGACCAGAAGTCTCACAGCTGGACCAATAGGTAACATCATGATAGATGGAGGAAAGATTAAAGGTTTTTTGATTAAAGAATTTTGTCTTGCTTGAATCCATGATCCAGGTTCATGGAAGCAGCAGTCAAGAGGTCAAAAGACCAGTTACAGCGGGCTGAGCCCCGGTGGTGTAGTGGTTGTGCGCGGGACTGCGGCCCACTGGGACAGAGGTTCAATTCCAGCAGAGGGGCTGGGCCTCCTACTCCCACCTTCCTACTCCCTCTCCCAGTGATGCCCACAAAAAAAAAAAAAAAAAAAGACCAGTTACAGTTGGGACATCTGCTGCACAAGACCTCTTTAGAATATTGAAAAGCAACAATGTTACTCTTAGGTCAAGGGTTCAAGCCAGGTATTTTCAATTGTTTCCTGTGGCTGTGAGAGTTGGTCAGTGAATAAGGAAGACAGAAAAAGAATGGATGTTGGGCTGAGCCCCGGTGGCGTAGTGGTTGTGCGCAGGACTGCGGCCCACTGGGATGGAGGTTCAATTCCAGCAGTGGGGCTGGGCCTCCTACTCCCACCACCGGAGAGCAGTGATGCCCACCCAAAAAAATGAAAAAAAAAAAAAAGAAAGAATGGATATTGACACACCAGCCTGTGTGATCATGAGGTGTCAACAGGATCAGGTATCAGGCATCAAAGAACAAAAAAATCATATCATTGTGGATGAGGGGGAGTGCAAATGGAGACCCAAAGCCCATCTGTAGGCAACTGGTCATCCCCTTACAGAAGGTCCGTGGGGAGCCAGTCAGGGTGCAGTATAGCGCTGATGAAACATACAACTTTCCATTGGTTCTCTAATGTCTCCCCCCCTCCCCCACTATCATGATTCCACCTGCTTGGCGCCTCACAACAACCATCTATGAGTCGTCATGTTCTGTCTCACATCTCTCCCTTTTGGATCAAAATTCTCCTGTGGAATGTTTGACCCGAAGGCTCAGTAGTGGGCCCGGACATCATCCAGTTCTAAGCTCATCACACCTCCCACATCCTGTTTCTGACTCTCCTTCCTCCTCTTCCGGGGCGTAGACACCAATTGTTTGCCTGGGATGACCCTTTGCAAGCTTTTAAGACCCAGGCTCTATGCAACGAAGCAGGCAGCGTGTCGTTACACACTAATCCAATTAATTGGGATGTGTCATGAAATCATGACCCTAAAACTCTAACCCTCCCCCCCCCAAGAAGTTTGTTGTAGCCACACAGCCTTGGCAGCTGCTCCCCTGGTTGCAAACATGTCCCTCACTCAGCTGTCCTGGGCTAACTTTTTACAGGTGTGCAACTCAAGGACTGCGGTGGCCATAACCCACAATGCTACGGACCCTTAAGCGATGTCTCCATCCCTGTTAGAGAAGGATACTGATGTGTCTCATTGGGTTTGCTGCCTAACACAATGAGAAAGACTTAGATATGTGTGGAGACGCAAGAACAGTGGAGAAGACACACACACACACACCACAAGAGAGAGGGAGGAAAATATGGGAGGATATGTGTGATAGGTAGGCTTGTTGTGTCAACATGGCCAAAGAAGACAGGTAGGTTTGTTGTGACAACATGGCCAATCAACACATGTGAGATCAATTAAAGGGCAGAGAAATAAATGGCTCGGCAAGCCCCACCCTTTCTCGCTTGCGCTCAGATCTTCAGACCATCTGGCTGCCTTGTTCATCCTCTGCCTCCATCTCCAAGCTACACTACCCGTGGGACACCTAATCCATGAACTGTGTTATTGTAAGTTGAGGTTCCTTCAAGTCCTGCTTTGCCACACTCCTGGAATATACATCTCTTGAGCTGGGAACTATTGGACTCTGTCATCTAGCTGACTGTTGGTGACCTGTCTTGCTGTTTGTTGCTTGTGGCCAGATGGTTTTGTTTTCTTTGGGGGGGGGGGGGATCACTGCTCTCAGGTGGTGGGAGTAGGAGGCCCAGCCCCACTGCTGGAATTGAACCTCCGTCCCAGTGGGCCGCAGTCCCGCGCACAACCACTACGCCACCGGGGCTCAGCCCATATGGCCAGATAGTTTGAATTGCTCTACAGAGGACCACCTGGCAGCCCTCAAGACTTGAAGGACTAGCCAGCCTACTAGCTGTCTCATGCAAGTCAGTTACACCAAGCCATCTGTACTTTTTTTATAGGTTAGTTAACTGTTTACTTCTTATGTTAGAAATCTTTCTTTCTATATAAATAGAGAGAACTATTGGTGCCCTGGTTTTGTTTCTCCAGAGAACCCTGTCTAACACAATATGTTAGGCCCAAGAAGATGAATGAGAGCCAGGGCAGAAGCAGAGGGATTGACTTTGGTCACAAGAGAAGGGTCTTCTCTGTTTTGAGAAAGGTGGGGAGGACTGAGAGATAGTATTTCTTCATCAAAAGAGAGCACGCTTCATGGTGGAAAGAGAGAAAGCGCTTACTGCAGACACATAGACAAATATGCATTTCTCCTCTGGGTTACGCTGTTTCCTTCCTCCAAGTCCACCTGCACTCTCACTAGGGGATGCTACAGGTGAACCGTGTCTCCACTCGGAATCCAGGTGGCCCCAGTTGGACTTCAGGCTGAGGTCGTGCATGCAGCTGGAGACATGGAAGGTAATCCCAAATGTTTCTGGAATTCTAGGAGATTAACAGCCGCTTTCTCTCAGGACCCCTAAATCGGGCAATGTAACCCTGTAATCACCAGGGGGCTTCCCAGAAGCCTTGAGTTTTTGAATAACATCATCCAACAAATTCCTCCCTGGCAACCCAAAGTCCGTGCCGTTTACTGTTCTGCCTCCTGCAACTGAAGACGTTGTGACTAAGATGGAAGGTGGGGTGTTGCAGGTGACGGGCCCCAACATGTGGACCCGGCTGTGTTGAAAGGGCTGTGAAACAAGAAGGGTTTCTCCACCCAGGCTGGGAGGCTGCCATTCCCTGTGCTGCAGCCAACACCTTCTGAAACTCACA
>PVJH01033036.1:0-21957 GCA_004026705.1 Nesogale talazaci
TTCTCCACTCCTGTGATAGTATCTCGCTTCTCCCAGTCTACACCTATGACCTGATGATCAGTTGCCTAAGGAAGAGAAAAACTGAGCCTGGCTAACAGACAGTACTGTACAACATGCAAGCAGAAGTAGAAAGTAGACAACAGCAGTCATTCTGGAGCTTTCCTGAGAGTCAATGGTGGAGAGAAAAAGCATAACACTGCGTGCTTACTTTCCTGATATGATCACTGACGATAAATGTGTGCATAAGCAAATGCGGTGTAGAAAGCTGATGGTGCCCAGCTATCAAAAGATATAGTGTCTGGGGTCTTAAAGGTTTGAACAAACAAGGGGCCATCCAGACGCAACAAAGCCCACATGGAAGCACACAGGCCTGTGTGACCACAAGGTGTTAAAGGGAACCAGTGCCAAACATCAAAGAACTAATTTATACCATTATAAATGAGGGGGAGTACAGATTGGGGACCCAAAGCCCATGAAGCGACATCCTCTTACAGAGGAGTTGCAGGGAGAAGATAAGCCAGTTAAGGTACAGCGTAGCAACAATGAAATATGCAATTTTCCTCTAGTTCTCAAATGCTTCCTCCCACCCACTATCATGATCCCAATTTTCCCAGACAAATCCAGCTAGTCCAGGGGATTTACAATGGAGTCAGAAGCATAGATGATCCTTCAGGACTAATGGTGGGAGTGGTGATACTGGGAGGGTACAGGGATGGAGGAATAGAAAGGGGGAACCAATTTCAGGGATCTACATATAACCTCCTCTCTGGGGCACAAACAACAGGGAATTGGATAAAGGGGCACATTAGACAGTATACAATATGAAAAAGTAATAACAATTTATAAATTATTTAAGGATTCAGGGGGAGGGGAGGGAAATATGGGGAGCTGGTACTGGGGGCCTAAGTGGAGGGAGGATGTTTTAAGAGTGATGATGGCAACAAGTGTGCAAATGTGGCCTGCATACAATTGATGTATGTATGGATCGTATGATGCATACAATCATATGAATTATATGGATCGGCAATTGTATGAACCCCCAATAAAATGATTCTTAAAAAAAAAAGGCCAAGGGAAAGAGGAGCTTATGCCAAGGGCTTAAGTGGAAAATATTTGGAAATAAATATGGCAACATATGTGCAAATATGTTTGATATAAATGACGCATTAACTGTTATAAGAGCTGTAAGAGCCCCCAGTAAAATCACTGGGGAAGAAAAAAATCAATTCTTTAACATTTCACTAAAAACACTAATTCCTGTGTGTATGTGTAAACAATAAGGAAATGCTGTAATTATATATCATAAAATTTTATGTAGTATATAATTCCAAAGAAATGAAGTTATCTTCTAGATCTTTCCAGTATGTATAATTTCAGTTCATATTTCATTACTACAGATTAGAAGTTATTGATAGTCATCAGTTTTCGGGTGAGTCTGAGGCTGATAGGGGCAGTAACAACAACTTACCTAAAACTTGTATGACTTGGGTACTTAAAATAAGTAAATTCTAGAAGTACTCAAGAATGAGCTCACTAAAAAGTTATGTAAAACTTGGCTCCGTTTCTCCATTGACAAAAAAAAAAAAAAATCAACGCACTGCCACAGAGTCCGTTCCCGTCAATAGGGAACTAATGGTACTGGGCAGAGCCTTGCCCCTGCGGGGGTCTACAACTGAATCTGTCTGTGTGGCGGTCATGTGCTTATGTGAATTTCATGATTGAGATGTCGGGGTGGAGTCTAGCCTGCTAATCTGGAGATAGCCATTGAGTAGCCAATGAGGCCTCCATGTGGGCATGGCTTTCTCCTGAGACTTCTGGGAAATCTCACGATATTTCCCTCGTGATGATGAGAAGCTATCTCCCCAGTTGTTGGGAGTTAGTCTCAGAGATGATGAATCATGGACAAGACAAGATGGCAGTGTCCGAGGAACTGGAGGAGAAGCCACACAGCTCTGCCCTGATGGAACCAGACCTCTGAAGCTGGAGAGGCCACGTGGAGACCCCTGCCAGTGCTGAGTTGCTTCTACCACCACTGGATGCTGTTGATGGACCCTGAGCCCTGGAAATGAGAAGCCATGGGGAGACCCCTGTCAGCACGAGGATTCTGCACCCACTGGCCTGTGACTCCATGAGTCAGAAGGAAACATTATAGACTGGTATCGGGCAATATGGGCTAATATTAGACTTATGACTTTGGACTGGGTTGGGATGCTTTCTCAGTGTCCCATTCCTTTTGTATATAAACCATTCCCTTATATCCATATGCGTGTCTATAAACTTGTTCCTCTGGTTTACCCGGACTAACACAGTCTGGTTTAAAAAACTTGCCTTTTACTCGATAAGTGGCAGCTGGCAGTTTCAAAATGCTGATCTGTGGTTAGCAGCCCAATATGTAACCACTAGGCCACTAAGGGCTCTTTTGAAGTGGCTAACAAATCATGAAATCCTGTAAACTATTGAACATCCCTTTACAGAAGGGTCACAAAGAGGAGATGAGCCAGTAGGGTGCAGTATAGCACCAATGAAACATACAACCTTCCTCTAGTTCTTTACTGCTTCCTCCCCCCTCCACCCCCAGTATAATGACCCCGATTCTATCTTACAAACTTAGCTAGACCAGAGCATGTACAGGGGTACAGATAAGTGTTGGAAACAGAGAATCCAGGACAGACAAACCCCTAAAAAACAATAATGAAAGTAGCAATACCAGGAGGAGAAGAGGAAGGTGCAGGGAGAGAGGGGGAACTGATCACAATGATCTACATATCAGAAAAGTGGGTGATGGGAGACATCGGTCATTGTAAGACATGGAAAAATAATAATTTATAAATTATCAAGGGTTTGTGAGAAAAGGAGGGGGGAATGAGGAGTTGATACCAAGAGCTCAAGTAGAAAGAAAATGTTTTGAAAATGATGGCAACAAATGTACAAATGTGCTTGACATAATGAATGGATGAGTGGGTTGTGGATAAAATAATTTTTATTTCTTTAATTGCCATTCTCACCACTGGTTCTGAGGGGTTCATCTGTCCTGGATTCCCAGTGTTTCCAGTTCCTAGCTGTACCAGTGTATATCCTCTGGTTTAGCCAGATTTGTATGGTAGAATTGAGATCATGATAGCGGGTGGGGGCGGGGGGGTGTAAGAGAACTAAAGAACTAGAGGAAAGTTTTATGTTTCATGGTTGCTATATTGCATCCTGACTGACTCATCTCCTCTTCGCAACCCTTCTGTAAGGGGAAAGACCAAAGAAGAATTTATCCAGGTTCCTAATGATGGGCTTTGGGTCCCCACTCCACTCTGCCCCTCATTCACAATGATGATTTTTTTTTGTCCTTTAATGTCTAATACCTGATCAGTTCAACACCTTGTGATTACACAGGCCGATGTGCTTCTTCCATGTGGGCTTTGCTGCTTCTCAGATGGCCACTTGTTTATCTTCAAGCCTTTAAAATCCCAGACACTACAGCTTTTAATAGCTAAGTACCATCAGCTTTTTCACCACATTTGCTTATGTACCCGCTTGTCTTTAGCAATCGTGTCAGGAAAGTGAGCATCATGGAAAGTCAGTTTAATAGCACAGTTTAATAGTGTCCTTGCACTGAGATCACCCTCTTTTTTTTCTTCACCTCTTTTATGTCGTCAAATCTCATGTCCCAATTCATTCACAGAAACAACTATATCCAATGATGCTGAGTCCTGGTGACACAGTGGTTGTGTGCGAGACTGCAGCCCACGGGGTTGATGGTTCAAATCCAGCAGCTGTGCTCCAGGAGCAAGGCTGGGCTTCCCACCAGGGCAGTGATGCAAAAAGAAAAAAAAAAAGCTCCTCCCAGTGGAGCTTTCTTCCTTTTTTTTTTTTTTTTTTTTGGGGGGGGGAGGGTACCCCTTCATATATTTATTATAACAGAAAAGAAAATAGCAAAATGGATGTTAGAACAGACACTGAAACTTGCTTTTAATCATTGATCATCTAAGGCAAAAGGAAGAAATGATATAATCAGAACTGAATAGAAAATTTGAAAAGGCAGTTTAAGAAGACAAAGTAAAATATTATAATGAAATGCAAGAAGATCTAGAGCTAGAAAACCAAAAGGGAAGAACATACTCAGAATATCTTAAACTGAAAGAACTCAAGCGATGATTGAAACCCTGAGTTGTAGTACTGAGAGGTGCGATGGGCAAAGCACTGAATGACGCAGGAAGCATCAAAAGAAGAAGGAAAGAATACACAACAATCACTGTACTGGAAAAAGCTAGTCCACACTCAACCATTTCAAGAGGAAGCATATATGCAAGAATCAATGGTGCTGAAGGAAGAAGTTCAAGCTGCACTGAATGCATGAGTCAAAACCTGGCTCCAGGAATTGATGGATTATCAACTGAAATGTTTCAGAAACCTGGTGAGGCTCTGGAAGCAGTCTTGTCTACACCAGGCAATTTGGAAGGCAGCTACTGAGCCAAATGCCTAGAAGAGAATCATATTTGTACTCATTCCAAAGAAAGGTTCAAATTATGGAACAATATTGCTGGTATAAGTACATATAAATACATATGAATTTTTCTGAAGATCATCCCACAAAGGTTGCAGCAGTATAGTGACAGGAAGCTGCCAGAGGTTCGAGTCAGAAGAGGACATGGAACAAGGGATAACATTGCTGATGTCAGATGCCTCTTGACAGAAAGCAGAGAATACCAGAAAGATGTTTACTTGTATTTTATTGACTATGTCAAAGCATTTGACCATGTGGATCATATCAAACAATGTATAACCTTAAGAAGAATGAAAACTTTAGAACATTTGACTGTGCTCATGAGGAATTTGTACATGGATCAAGAGGCAGTTGCACAAACAGAAAAAGGGCATACCACATAGTTTAAAATCAAGAAAAGTATGTGACTGGGTCGTATCCTCTCATTGTATGCTGAGCAAATCATTAGAGAAGCTGGATTATATGAACAGTAGTGCAGCATCAGGGCTGGTGAAAGGCTTATTAACAACCTGTGGTATGCAGAAGATACATCCTTGTTTGGCAAAAGTGACAAAGATGTAAAGCACTTGCTGAGGATCAAGGATGCAACCTTCAGTATGGATTACAGTTCAATGTAAAGACCAAAATCCTCACAACTGGACCAACAGGAAACACGTTGCTCAATATAGACAAGACTCAAATTGTCAAGGATTTTGTTGTGCTCAGATGAAGAGGGGCAATGAATTATTTAATGTTGCTCTTCTAGCTAAAGATTGTAACTTCCACCACATGATCATTCCCTGCATGGGTCTGGTAAGGTGGGAGGATGATACTGATAAGATTAATCTGTGCGCAATTATAAACAGGATTTCCTGCAAAGCCCTCTGAAAAGGAGGAAGGTGATGTAGTGGTTACTCAGTGAGCTGCTAACTTCACAAGAGTAGTTCAAAATCACCAGCAAGTTCCATGGGGAAAAGATAAGGCTTTTTACTCCCACAAAAAGTCAGTCTTGCAAACTCACGGAGCAATTCCTATCGGGTCGCGGGTCAGAACTGACTCGATGGCGGTGAGTTTAAGAAGCAAGAGAAAGGATCTCATTACCAGGAAGAACCAAGAGTAGAGTTTATCCTCTGGACCTAAGATTTCTGTACAGTGGACCTGAGATCCAAATGCCAACTATGCCAATAGAAAAGCAGCAGCAGAACCAGCAGCCAGAGCATGGAACCGAGGTACGGCCTTCCCAACCTACAGAGCACGCTGAGTGCTTTTGAGCAGGATGCTGGCTTGTGAAGGGGATGCCTCTGGGTAGATAATTGGGGAATTTGGACTTGCTGACTCATGGAAGAAGAGCTGAATGTCTTTAGGTTGAAGCTTACAGCAGAGTGGTATGCCCCCTGGGCACTTATTAACAGATCTGAAAATATGTAACACAACTCAGTCAACAACTACCCTGAGCATATCTCATTGGCATTTCCTTAATAAACCCATGAATTTTGCCAATGAGTTTCTGTGTAGCCACTGCAATGGATATTAGAACCAAATAAGTAAAGAACATTAGAGAACTCAGGATCCACAATCAATGCTCACAGAAACAGCATTCAGAGATCAAAAGACCCGTAGCATTGAGTAAATCTGTGACACAAGACATATTAAGAGTGTTGAAAAGCACGCATGTTATCTTGAGGACTAAAGTGTGCCAGACACAAACCATGATATTTTCAATTGTTTCATATGTCATGTGAAAGTTGGACATTGAATATGAAAGACCAAAGAAGAATTCGTGCGTTTGAATTATGGTGCTGGAGAAAAATATTATCTTGGGCTGTCAAAAGGAAAAACAAATCTGTCTTGGAAGAAGTATAGCCAGAATGCTTAGAGGGAAGGAAGGCAGTAAACATAGTGTCAGGAAAGACCAGTCTGTGGAGAAGGACATCATGTTTGGTAAAGCAGGAGAAGCAAAAAAGAAGGTCCTTAAAGAGATGACAGATGGAGTAACTGCAACAATGGTCTCAAGATGGGAACAACTGAAAGGCTGCTGAAAGACTGGGTAGTCTTGTGCTCTGTTGTGTATAAGGTTGCTGTGGGTCAGAATCCACTTGATGGCACTTAAAATTATCATCACACTATAGCAATGGCATTATGAATTTTAATTTTCAAAATTTTCTCTATTTCCATTATATTGTTAAATGCCCAAAGCAAATTATAAAATAACACGAATACCATTTGTGTAAGAGAGCTGTTTCTTTTTGTTTTTTAATCTTCCTAGGCTTTTGCTTGTTTTTTTTATTTTTAATCATCTTATCAGGAGCTCTAATCACAATCCATACTTACTTCCATTGTGTCAAGCCCATATGATGCCATCCTCATTTTCAAATAATTTTCTATTTGAGCCCCTGATATCAGCTCCTCAGTTTTCCCCTCCCTCATGAGTCCTTGATAAATTATTAATTATTATTTTCATATCTTACATCGTCCCTGTTTCCCTTCAACCATGTCTGTGTTGTTCATTCCCCCTGGGGATGGAGAGATTATATATCAATCATTGTGATCAGTTCCCCCTCTCCCCCCACCTTACCCTTACTCTCCTGGTATCTCTATTCTCATAATGGTCCTGAGGGGTTTATCTGTCCTGAACTCCCTGTGTTGCAAGCTCTTATCTGGTCTAGTCAGATTTGTAAGACAGAATTGAGGTCCTAATAGAATTTGGGGGTGGTAAGCATTAAAAAAATAGAGGACCCTTGCCCTCAGAAGAATGTTCTTCAAAAGACAGCACCGAAGCTATAGCTTGGAGAGAAGGACATGTCTGATCAGAACACACAGGAACAAACAAAGAGGGAAAGGGAGTGGAATACATGCTGGCTCACCAAGCCCCGCGGACAATATTCCTGCTCAGAGCAGACAATGCACAGAGAGGACCATAGGGCTGCCCCCACCACAAGACACAGTGTCTCTCATTGAACCATAACACTAGGGTGACAACACTGCAGACACAGTGCAGGAATTGGATTCGATCTGACCCCAACACACTGGTGCGAAACACTAGGGCAGGGATCCTCAAACTATGGCCCACAGGCCACGTGTAGCCCCTCTGAGGACATTTATCTGGCCCTCCAGGTGTTTTTGCTGCTGCCACCACTGCTGTCCTGTTTAGCAGCCGATTCATCCCCGGCCCACAGTGAATTTGTTCATAGTCGTTTTCTTTGTTTTGTTTTTTCTAACTATAGTCCAGCCCTCTAATGGTCTGAGAGACAGTGAAGTGGCCCCATTTAAAAAGTTTGAGGACCCCTGCACTAGGGCATACAACAGAGCAGCAAGAGGAGAAAAGCAATGAAGTCCCCTGGGAATACTAAAAATAGACTTTAGAGACATAGTGAAGCACCTCATTAGACTCAACTGGAAAACAATTATAAAGGTCAAAAAACAGATCTGAAACTATCTATAGGCTTTTCCTTTTTTGTCATTGACTTTTTTGTTCTCGCTGGTATATTGTCTTTTGTTTATTTTGTCTTCCTTTGTTGTTTTGTGTGGCTTTGTCTTATTTTTGCACTTATTGTCTCAGTATGTTTATCGAGACAAGATAGGTAGGATAAATATAGTTCAGAGGAGAAAATAACGGGATCAACAATTCCAGGGGGACACAGCTGAGGGAGAGGCAGAGAAAAGACGGGGGGTGTCAATTAACCCGAGGACGAGGGAACAACAAGTAAACTAAAATCTATGGAGAGATGGGCGTAGGATGCCTAGTGGGGCTTAATCAAGGGCAATGAAACCAAGATGAATTACTGAAACCCTAAAGCAGGCCAATCATGATAGTGTAATAAGAGTAAAGTAAAAGTAAAGAGAGGAAAGAATAAGGAGGCAAAGGAAATTTATAGAAATCTAAATACAGGCATGAATATATGTAACTATATTTATATATGGCAATGGGGAAATGGATCTATGTGCATTATTTATAGGTTTAGTATTAAGGTAGCAACAAATGGACATTGGGCCTGGACTCAAGTTCTCCCTCCATGCAAGAACACTTGTTCTAATAACCCAGCATTCTGTGATGCTCACCTACCCTGACAGGATCGCTGATGGCAAATATGACTGCATATGCAAAAGCAATGAAGAAAGCTGACAGTGCCCGGCTATCAAAAGATATTGCTTCTGGTGCTCACTTCAGCAGCACATATACTTAAAAAAAAAAAAAAAGGTATCGCTTCTGGGGTCTTAAAATGCTTAAAGATAAACAAGTGGCCATCTAGCTGAGAAGTAACCAAGGCCACACGAAGAAGCATAGCAGCCTCTGTGGTCAAAAGGTGTTGACGGGATCAGGGATCAAAGAACAAAAACTCCTATCAATGTAAATGAAGGGAAGTGCAAAGTGGAGAACCAAAGCCCATCTGAGGACAACTGGACATCCACTTACAGAAGGGTCACAAGGAGGAGACAAGTCAATCAGGGCACCGTACAACACTGATGAAACACACAACTTTAATTCTTTAATGCTCACTCCCCCCACCCCAACTCCAACCACCATGACCTCAATGCTGCCTTACAAATCCAGCTGGACCAGAGTTGAGCATCTGTACACTGACAAAGATAAGAACTCACACCACAGGGACTCTAGGACAGATAAACCCCTCAAGACCAAAAATGAGACTAGAAGTACCAGGAGGGGAGGTGGAAGGTAGAGGGAGAAAGGGAGAATCTAACACAATGATCAACATATAACACTCACAACAGAAAAGCGGGTAAAGGAAAACAGTGGATGATATAAATATGAAAGTAAGAATTTTAATTTATCAAGGGCTCATGAGGGAGCAAGGAAAAAAAACGAGGAGCTGATATCAAGGGCTCAAGTAGAAAGAAAATGTTTTGGGAATGATCATGGCAGCATATGCTTGACACAATGGATAGATGTATGGATTGTGTTAAGAGCTGTAAGACGCCCCCCCCCAAAAAAAAATGATTTAATGGAAATGAAAAAAAAGAACTAGAGGAAAAGTGTATGGTTCATCAGTGCTATACTGCACCCTGAATGGTACCTCTCTTCCTTATGACCCTCCTGTAAGGGACTGTCCATTTGTCAATAGATGAGCTTTGAGTCTCCACTCCATGCCCTCCTCCCCACCTCCATCCCCTGCCCACTTCACATTAACATGAATTTTTTTTCTGAATGTTTTTTATGCCTGGTACGAGGTCCTATCAACACCTCATGATCACACAGGGGTGTGCTTCTTCCATGAGGCTTGGTTGCCTCTCAGCTAGGTGGCTGCTTATTTATCTTCAAGTCTTTAAGACCCCAAAAGCTATACCTTTTGGTAGCTGGTCACCATCAGCTTTCTTAACCGCATTTGCATATGTACTCATTTTGTCTTCAGAGATCATGTCAGGGAAGGTGAGCATCACAGAATGCCAGGTTATTAGAACAAAGTGTTCTTGCATTGAGGGAGTACTTGAGTCCAGGTCTAATGTTCATCTGCTACCTTAACATTTAACATATAAGTACATAGATATACTTGCCTATCATTATATATAAATACATATACATGTGTACATACCTGTATTTAGACCTCTATAAATGTCCTTTGACCCCTAGTTCTTTCCTCTATTTCCTTTTACTTTCCTCTGTGCCATTATCATGTTTGGCCTTCATGCGGGTTTCAGTAATTCATAACTGTTACACTGCCCTGGATTAAGCCCCACTAGGCATGCTATATCTTTCTTTTTATTGATTTTAGCTCACTTGTTTCCTTACCTCTGGTATGGTTCACACTTCCTTTCCTTTCTCCCATCTTACCCTCTCCCATGCCCCCTCAAATTGTCAGTCCCATTATTTTCTCCTCTGAGTTGTTTATCCCTCCAACTTAAGTAAGTGCAAAAGCAAGGCAAAGTCACACAACACAAAAAAAGAACACAAAACAAACAACAAAATAACAATAACAAAACGAAAGCCAGAGACAAAAAAAGGCAATATAAATGGGTCCAAATCAGTCTCTTGACCTTTAGGAGTGTTTTCCAGTCAAATCTGATGGTGTGCTACATTCTGTTCCCAGTCTACTTTTGGTGTTCCCAGGGGACATCAATGCTTTACTTCCCTTGCAACTCTGCTCCACTCCTCGGTGTTTCATCCCAGTGTGATGGGTGCAATAGGGCACAATTCCTGCACTGTGTCTCTAGTGGTTCCCCCCACATGGGTCAATAAGGGATGTTGTGTTTTGTGCTGGGGCCAACCCTACGGTCCTTTCTGTGCAATCTGCTCTGAGCAGGCATATCATCTTCGGGACTTGGTGAGCCACGATGTATCCCACTCACTTTCCTTTGCTCTTCGTTTGCTCCTGTGTGTTCTAATCAGATGGGCCCCTTTCCCCAGGCTGCAGCTTTATTGCTGTCCTCTGAAATGCATTTTGGGGGGACAGGGGAGTCTACATAGTTCAAATTTGGGGCTGGCCCTACAGTCCTCACTATTGGTTCCCTACTGCCTATGTGTTGTAGTCACATCTTGGTGGATCAGGTTGAAGCCTGGTCTCTCTGTCCCTCTCCTGTGGAGATATAAACAATATCTTCTCCCCTTGGGTAGATTAGTACCCTGTTCTCCCCCACCCCATGTCTTTTTTTCACTCTCCTATTTAGCTGGCTGCTGTATGTATCCCTGGATGGGGTTTGGCCGCTGCCATAGCTTCTGGACCTCACCCCAGGGATATATGCATGCAGTAGCTTTTCCCCTGTGCCCCATTTTTAAAGCCTACTCGAGTGGACTCATGTTTTCCTTGTCCTTTTGTGCTTGGCTTACTTCGCTGAGCATAATTTCCTTCAGTTCTTCCCATGTGACAATGTGCTTCAAGCGTTCATCAATGCTTTTTAGGGATGTGTAGTATTCCATTGTATGTAAAAACTACGGTTTTTTAATCCGTTTGTCCGTTGATGGAAATTTGGGTTGTTTCCAACTTCTTGCAATTGTGAACTGTGCCACAATGAATATTAGAGCACAGATGTCTATCCATGATTTGTTTCTTGTCTCTTTTGGGTATACGCCCAGGAGGGGGATTGGTGGGTTTGGTAGCTTGGGGTTTGGCAGGATTGGGGGGATTGGTAGCTCTTTTTCTATCTTTTTAGATATCACCAAATCGATTTCCATAGTAGTTGTACATACCTACAGGTCCAGCTGTAGGACAAGAGTTTCTATCTTCCCACAGCCCCTCCAACACTTGCTACTTTCTGATTTTTTGACTTGGAAGAGCCCAGTTTCAAAGCCTTTATCACATAATTAAGGAGATAAACATTTACATTTGTAATGAACAAAAAGAAAAAAAATTAAACAGAAGTCATAGTCCTAAAAGATCTACTATCTCAGAGTTAAGGTCACTCAATAAATGTCTTTAGTGTCTGCTATATGCCATCTCACAGCAACTCCACAGGAGTGAGTAGTAGAATTGTCCCCCTTAGATTTAATTGACATGGGAGTCCCACCCCATACATTTCAATGGTTTAAACATATTTAAGAGAGTTGTGCAATCATCACAATACATTTTTTAAAACATTTTCTTTTTGTGCTCTCCATCTCCCTCCCACCAATCTACCATTCACAACCTCAAGAAACTAGAATCCAAATTACTGTCTCTATAGGTTTACTTACCTGTGCTGGTTTTCCTATTAAAAGAAAACAAACATGCTAATCACACACCCAACCATAACAACTACAAAACAAAACAGAAAGACCTCAATCCAAAAGGAAGCAATATAAGAAAGACTAGAAAAAAATGAAGATGGGCCAAAAGAAATAATACAAAAAGGTGCAAAAGTTTAATGCTATCAGCCTCAGTCCACTTTCCAGTGCACTTTGTCTGACGGCAAGGCTATTCCCAGCCCTTGTCAACGGTCAGAAAGGGTTCATCTGAGGCTCAATCCATATGGGAACAGAGCCAATGGGGTCATCCAGAGCCTTCTGAAAACAGCACTCGAAATTAAAGCTCTAACACTGTTCCACTCTCCATTATTGGATTTTATTATTTACAATCCTTGAATCACACAGGCTGGTGTGCTTCTTCTGGGTGGACTTAGTTGACACTTCTCTGAGATGGCTGCTTATTTTAAGATTAGCCTTTAAAATCTCAAACTCTATTCTTCCTGGTAGCTGGATACCACCTGGTATTTTACCACAATTTGCCATTGCACGTTTCATTGGTCGCTTCATGAAGGCAAGTATTGAGTAGGGCCATATCTTAAGAACTATGTTCAAAATCCATTCAGACACCTCAAGTTTATTTATGTCCCTGTTTCACTTTAGAGACATCATTATCATTTTATTGGGGGAATATTATAAAGCAGCTCCTTGATGCAAATGTCAATTCTATTGATAGTATCAATAAATTAGCCAATGGAATAGAAATTAAAATACTGCATAAAAAAACTAAGGTACAGATTTCAACTCGGTGCATCAAGACATGAGTGCAACATACTGGCATGAAGCAGTGAACCAATAGAGAGGTCTGAAGGGCCAGCTCCAATCCCAGGTACATGCTGCCACCCCCCTTCCCCGTTAAAGAGTGCACTATAGACCACAGCACTGAAGCTATCGCTGTGGAAGAGAGAAGCATTTAATTAGAGCACATGAAAAGGGTAGGAGAGGGAAAGAAATAGTGGAACACATCCTGGCCCACCAAGCCCCGAGGACAGTATTCTGGCTCAGAGCAGTCAAAGCAGAGAAGATCACAGGGTCAGCCCCGCCATGAGACATGTCTCTCACTGAACCATAGTGGTAAGGGGGAAAACACTGAAGACAATGTGGGAATTGTGCCCGATCTGAGCCGTCTACACCAGGGCAAAACACTAAGGGTGTGCATCAGAGCAGCAAGGAAAGCAAAACAATGAAGTCCCCAAGAAATACCAAACAGAGTTTGAAGCCAGGGTGGACGACCCCTTAAGACTGTACTGCAAAACACTCATAAAGGTAAACAAATCGACCTAGACTACTTATAGACTTCTCTTTGTTGTTGTTTTGCTTTGTTTTGTTTATGCACTTATTGTTTTTGCATGTCTATCAAGATAAGATAAGCAGGATAAACAATATGGAGAGAAAACAACAAGGACCAATGGTTCTAGGGGGACATAGGTGAAGGGGAGGCAGGGGAGAGAAGGGGAAGTCAACAAACCCAGGGACCAGGGTACAAGTGATGGAAAATTGATGGTGAGGAGGGCGTAGGTTGCCTAGTAGGGTTTGATTAATTGTAATGTAACTGAGAGGAATTACTGAAAGCAGAATGAAGGTTGAACATGATAGTGGGATAAGAGGAAAGTAAAAGGAAACAGGAAAGAACTAGGAGGCAAAAGACATTTATAGAGGGCTAATTACAGGCATGTATATGTGTATATATGTTTATACATAATGATTGGCAAATAGAGCTATGTACATATATTTATACATATTAAGGAGGCAGATGGGCATTGGATCTCAACTCAAGTACTCCCTAAATACAAGAATACTTTGTTCTAATAACCTGCATTCCGTGACGCTCACCTTCCCTGACACGATGGCTGAAGACAAAATGAGTACATACGCAAATGCGATTAAGAAAGCTGATGGTGCCCAGCTACCAAAAATCATAGCATCTGGGGTCTTAAAGGATTGAACAAGCAGCCACCTAGCTGAGAGGCAACCAAGCGCCACATGGAAGAAGCACACCAGCCTGTGACATCATGAGGTGTCAATGAGACCAGGTATCAGGCATCGAAGACCCAGAACCAATAATCCTATCAATGTGAATGGGGTAGGGGAGGGAGTGCAAAATGAAGACCCAAAGTCCATCTGTAGACAATTGTACATCCCCTCACAGAAGGGTCACAAGGAAGAGATGAGCCATTCAGGGTGCAGTATAGCACAGTTAAAACATACAACTTTTCTCTAGTTCTTTAATGTACCTCCCCCCCCCCCGCCCCGCCCCACTATCATGATTGCAATTCTACTTTACAAATCCAACTGGACCAGAGCAGATCATTTCTCGCAACACAGAGAATCCAGGGCAGATAAAGCCCTCAGGACCAATAATGAAAATAGAGATACCAAGAAAGTATGGGGAAGGTGGGGGGAACCAATCACAATGATCTACATATAACCTCTTCCTAAGGGGGTGGGTAACAGAAATGTGGGTGAAAGGAGACAGCAGCAGGTATATGACATGGGCAGTGGGCGGGGAGGGGGGGGGGAATTTATAAATTTTCATGAGTTCATGAGGGAGGAAGGGGGAGGGGGAAACATAAGGAGCTGATATCAAGGGCTCAAGTAGAAAGATAATATTTAGAAAACGATGATGGCAACAAATGCACAAATGTGCTTGCAAAAATGGAAGGATGTATGGATTGTGATAAGAGTTTTAGGCACCCCCAATAAAATGTTTTTAAAAAGAGAACTTATAACACGGGGAATCCAGGACAGATAAATCCCTCAGAACAAATAATGAGTAGCCATACCATAGTGGGGGAGGGGAATGTGGGAGAAGAAAGGAGGAACCAATCACAATGATCTACATATAACCCCCTCGGAAGGGGTTCTCAAACAACAGGACAGAAAAGTGGATGAACAGAGAGAGTGGTTGGGGAAAGTATGGAAAAAAAATTTTAGAAACTACCAGGGAGGGGGTAATGAGCTGACATAAGACTCAAGGAGAAAGGAAATGTGACTCAAGGAGAAAGGAAATGTTTTGAAAATGATGGCAGTAAGTGTGCTTGACATAAGGGATGGATGGATGGATTGTGATAAGAACTTTAAAAGGCCCAATAGATTTGTTTTTTAAAAAGGTAGTAATTAAAAGAACCCCCCAAAAAGAAACAAAAACTAATGTATATATTGTCGGTGCAGCTTTTTAAACTAAAATACATGAATTGTTGAATTGTACAGATTAAAAATTCAAGTGAATGGACACTACGCAAAAAATAAAGGTTGGGGAAAACTATCAATAACACTCATTTACGGGCTGAGCCCCGGTGGCGTAGTGGTTGTGCGCGGGACTGCGGCCCACTGGGACGGAGGTTCAATTCCAGCAGTGGGGCTGGGCCTCCTACTCCCACCACCGGAGAGCAGTGATGCCCACAAAACAAAAACAAAAACAAAACAATAACACTCATTTACGAAAATAGAACTATGCCTGTCGACTAAGAATGTCAAAATAAAGCAAATAGAGTAAATAGCAAGCATATGGTTATCTTAGGTTACCAACTCTTGGGGAGACCGTAATGCCTTCAGAGAGCAGAAAGCTCAACTTTGAGAGCAGAAAGCTCAACTTTTCCCCCCAGAGTGGCTGGTGGCTTTGAATTGCTGACCTTGAGATTAGCCGTCCACTATGAGTCTGAATCACCCCGAGGACACCGGCTTCCCTTTGCTTTGGTGTATATGCCCATCACAGCTCAGGTCACAGAACAAAACAATGAACAAAACACAAGAAAAGGCCCACCCTTGTGAGTCTTACATTCCAGTAGCAGAGGATGCAAATAATATGTAAAAGAAGGAGCACCATTAACAGGGAAAAGTCCTAATGAGAAAAATAAAGTCAGGAAGGTGACCCTATGTATTTTTATTATGTGCTATCAAGTTGATTCTGACTCAAAATGTTATGTAGAATTGTCATAGGTCAACCAGGCTGTCATCTTTATGGAAGCACATGATCAGGTTTTTTTCCCACAGAGCTGCTGGTAGATTCAAAATGCTTCTGATTGGGGCAATTGGGTAACAATCAATGCATTCCCGGGCTGAGGCCCGGTGGCATAGTGGTTGAGTGTGGGACTGCAGCCTACAGGGCTGGGGGTTCAACCCAGCGCAGTTCTCCAGGAATAAGGCTGGGCCTCCCACTCCCACCAGGGGGCAGTGATCGCCCCGCACCCCCCTCTCAAAAAAAGCTTTAAAAAAAAATCAATGTATTCCCAAGACTCCCTTGAGAGTGTGTGTAAAGGGTGCTATTTAAATTGAGAGGCGAAGACAAACATGTGCATAAGCAAATGTGGTGAAGAAAGCTGATGGTGTCTGGGTTTCAAAAGAAATAGTGTCTGGGGTCTTAAAGAATTGAAAGTAAATAAGCAGCCATCTAGCTGAGAAGCAACAAAGCCCACAGGGAAGAAGCACACCAGCCTGTGTGACCACGAGGTGTCAAAGGGATCAGGTACGAAGTATCAAGGAACAAAAAAATCATATCATTGTGAATGAGGGGGACTGCAGATTGGGGCATCTGTGTGCAACTGAGCACCCCCTTAGAGAGGGTCTTGGGGAGAAGACAAACCTGGCAGGGAGCAGTGTAGCAACAATGAAACACACAACTTTCCTCCAGTTCTTAAAATGCTTCCTTCCACCCACCCCAAGTCATTCCCCCACCCCCACCCCACTATCACAATGCCAATTCTACCTTACAAATCTAGCTAGAACAGAGGGTGTACAGTGGTACAGAGGGGAACTGGAAACACATGGAATCCAGGACAGATGATTCCTTCAGGACCAGTGGTGAGAGGGGTAACACTAGGAGAGTGTAGGAAAGGTGGCATAGAGAGAGGGAGCCGGTTACAAGAATCAACATACAATCTCCTCTCTGGGGGACAGACAACAGAAAAGTGGGTGAAGGGAGACATCGGAGAGTGCTAGATATGATATAGGTAATTTATAAATTATAAATTATCAAGGGTACATGAGGGAGAGGGGAACAGGCAAGGGGAAAATGAGCTGATACCAAGAGTTCAATCAAGTAGAAAGCAAATGTTTCAAGAATGATGAGGGCAACAAAGGTATAATAACAGTGCTTGACATACAGCGGCTGGATGGATGGAATGTGATAAGCATTGAAAAGCCCCAATATGATGATTAAAAAAAAGATGGCAGCCAACAAAGTCCTATGGGGTGGCAATCAGTTGAAATCAAATCCATATCTATTAGTAAGAAGAAAGTAAAGGCTGGGCCTTTTGCTCCCTAAAGATAGATAGATTAGACAGAGATAGATAAAGATAGATATAGATAGTTAGTTAGATAGATAGATAGATAGATAGATAGATAGATAGATAGATAGATAGAAAAATTAATTGAGTGGCAGTGGAAGAGCTGGGTGGAAGGATGACGTCTGACTCAGTGATGTGAAGCAGTCAAGTGGATAGCTTGGAAAAGAACATTCTGGACATGGGAACACCAAGTGAAAGTCCTAGAACAGAATACCTAGTCAATGATGCGAATAATATGCTTTGCTCTAGATTCTCTGTAATTCATTCCTCAATATTATTCTGAAGACCACTTGAGGATCCAAACTCAGCCAGCCCCTACACCATCCACTCATGAGTCCCCCAAAGGGTTTCCTGGCAAGTCCAGCCCTCAAAACATGCAGAAAGTGAAACTAGTCTCATTCCAGAGTTGGATTTGAAAGGTGAGCTAAGGAAAGAAAACGGAATCTGAAGTGTGCAGAGAAGGTGTAGAGGGGTGAGTGGGACAGTGTAGGAGTTAAAAGCTAGATGTGTGAGGCCCTCCAGGGAGAAGAACAGGGCCCAGTAACGCAAGGCTAACCAGGTTAAGACTCGCCCAATGGCTAAGAGTGGCAATATTCAACAAACTCACAATTAACAGAATATCACAATTTTAAGCTGTTCACTATACTATGCTATAAACTTATACAATTGTCAAATTTTTAATAAAACGCAACTACAAATGCCTCCTTTGTGATGGGCAGTACAGGGAGCAGAGACCAAGGCCAGGCTCAGGAGACAAAATTAAGTGGCATGTACAGATGAGAAGCCCAGCATGACTACAAGGGGACCTCCTCAGGCATACGAGGGAGAGAAACTGTATCCCACCATTACGGAACAGAGGTTTGAAAAGAACAGGGCCACCCCATAAACTGGAGGTCTTGGGTACAAGATACATCCATATTAGCACCTACGTAAGCAATGAACAAAACACTTTTTTTTTTAATGTAACCCAAATCTGTCGCTTCCAAGACAATTCCAACTCCGGATCATGCTGTAGGGCAGAACAGAACTGTCCCAGAAAGTCTCCAAGGCTGTCATATTTTAGGGAAACAGACTGCCACATCTTTCTCTCTCCTGCAAAAGGACCATCTTTTCGTTCATAGCTGAGTGCTTAGCCATTGTACAGACCGTCTCCTCCCAGTACAGTACAAAGCAAGTACGCAAGAATGTGCTGGGGGGGGGGGGGGGGCTGACAGCAAAATGGGTTGCACAATGGGACGCTAACTGTAACGTCATCAGTTGAAACCAGTAGCTGCTCTAGAGGGGAAAACCAAGGCTTTCTGCTTCCTTAAAAATTTACAGCATCAGAAACCCAAAAAGGCAGTTCCATTCTGTCCACTAGGGTCACTCTGAGTCACACTCAACTAACAGCACACCTTGGCTGCTTTGTAATGCATACTACAGAAAGCTTGCAAAAAGGTGGTATGCACAATCAGGGCTCACTCCCTGAAACCCACTGCCATCGAGTGGAATCAGACCCACGGCAACCCTACAGGACAAGGCAGAATTGCTACTGTGGGTTTCCAAGACTTAAACTCATCACTAACTACTGGCAGTCTCAAATTGCTGACCTTAACACAACCCAGCACAACCATCCCACCACCTGGGCTCTGGTGGTTACATATTATCTCACCTAAGTGGTGACCTTTACCTTTGCCTTGAAGAATGTTATTATTGTGGGTCATAGCAGTAAGGAAGTTTCTAAGCCTGGAATAAATCTGACCTTGTTCAGAGAAACAATGCTGAAACTGGTCTATCTGGAACAGACACCATTGGCAGGAAATGGCATATAAGGCTAGCCAGGTAAGATGAGACCAGTGTGAGAAAGGCTCTGAAATCTAGGATGAGAAATCTGAACTTTATTTGACAAGTTTTGATGTGGAGGGAAAGACGTTGTTTTGTTCTGTCCTACCATGACAATGCAGACTGGTCTCTTGCCCAATGTTGGACAATTGACCCGCTGATTTCCCATTACCCTGCACATGTTACATATGCTCAGGTCCACATCTATGAAGATAATACCTCTATTCATGTTTCTACTAGTCCCCCATCTACAACTGCCTGTCAGGCAATTACTTTTCAAGTTCTTCCTCTGCCCTAAGATGCCCACCCTATAAACACTTGCTATGCATCTACGTGTGGCCTGCACAAACTAGAGAAAGAGAACTCCGTCCACCATTCAGAAAATCAGAGTCTGGAGTAAGCAGACGCCAGTGGAGAAACAAGCACAAGATTCTACAGCTAAATTAGAAGAATGGCTATGAGTCCCAGAGGAGCAGAAGATACCTCCAACCATCAGTTTGCAGACCAAGATAAGACACAGAACAGCTCAGAGAAAGCATTGGCTCAGCAAGGTCTTGAAGGAAAATACCAAAGGGAGAAGAAAAAGAGGAGAATGAAAGCTACTACAATCAAACTACACAGGGTAGGCTGGCGTGTGATCTGTTCATAGGTGAAGATGTGAGTAAGGGCTAAACCCACCTGAAGAACCACTGCCATTGAACAGAAAGAAAGCCCTATCTTTCTCCTGTAGAGTGGCTGGTGGATTTGAACCAATGGCCCTGCAGTTAGTCCAACACATGAAACACCACACCACCTAGGCTCCTTTCGAGACATACAAGGGGCTGCAAAAAGTTCATTGAAAAGTGGAACAAAGATGATGGGGGAAAGTTCATTGAAAAATTCTATCATCTTTTAATTCCACTTTCGCACAAACTTTTTGAAGCACAGGGTGCATGTGTGTTGAGCTCTGGTGGCAGAGTGAGTTTAGTGCTGAGCTACTAAGTAGCAGTTTGAATCCATCATGCTCTCCTCCTGAGAAGGATAAGGCAGCTTCAACGAAGGTTTACAAAAACCTACTGGGTAGGTCTGTAAGTTCCAAATGGAATCTCTGGGCAAGGGGTGGAGGTGGGAGGTGGTAGTGCTACACATAATCATCTGGGTTAAAATCATACCAGCAAGGGGCAAAAAAAAAACCCAAAAAATGTTCTACAATTGATTTTGGTAAAGATTGTACAACACCTGGCTGAGCCCCGGTGGCGTAGTGGTTGTGCACGGGACTGCGGCCCACTGGGACAGAGGTTCAATTCCAGCAGTGGGGCTGGGCCTCCTACGCCCACCACCGGAAAGCAGTGATGCCAAAAAAAAAAAAAAAAAAAAGATTGTACAACACTTGTTGACATGACTGAACTGCTTTGTATGATATGTAATGAAGTTCCAATAAAGCTGTTAGAGGAAGAAAAGGACCCAATGTGTTATTCATTCTCCTAAAGGTTAGAGTAATGTTACATTGTAATTTTTTATATCCTTTGTCTGTTTATATTACAGTCAATTCCAAGTGACTATCCAACGCTTAGGAGAACCCCGGGAGCACTGTTGGGTAAGCATTGGGTTGCTAACCACAAGGGCAGAGGTTCAAACCCAGCAGACAATCCACAGGGAAAAGATAGGGCTATCTGCGCAGGTAAAGAGTTACAGTCTCGGAAACTCTAGGCAGGGCGGCTATGGGTCAGAATCAACTCCACGGCAGTCAGTTTTCACGTGGTCTAAGACGAGCCACTGTGAACAGCCTAGACCAGGGTCGGCAAACTCTTAAAACCCAAGAGCCAACCCTGTCCCTCCTAACAACTTCAAAATCACTCAAGAACTTAAGTATGTTTTTCCAAACAAATGAAATCACCATGATATGAAATAACAACCTTCAAATGTTTTCAATGTCACTTCAGAACTGCATGTTCACACTGAAAGAGTCGCAGTTTGCCAAACCCTGGCCTAGTACAAAAGAGGCAAAGAAGTCACAGGTTCGGCTCTTAAGCATCAGACAGTGAGAGTTATGTAATTAGCACTATCACTAAAGATACTCAAAATGGTAGTAAAAGTAGAATTTTTTTATCATCAAATTGTGATACTAATTGCAGTCACTAAAAGATATTCATAAAATTCTTATGTATCAACTCTATAAAAACAAACCCAATATCATTCTTATTTAATTCAAAATAATTCACTTCGGCTATGTAATTTAAATTTCAGGTTTATCTGTCATTTGCCTCCCGCAAAAATACTTCATGTAAATTATCTAATATAGAAAATAAAAAATTTTCCCTACTTTATCCTCCCAAAAGTTGTTTCTCAAGTAGATTTTTTAAAGTATGCTATTAATGAGTAACAAAAATTATTTAACATGGTAACTTCTATTACAGCTTTACCACCATTACTAAAATTTTCCCCTTAGATTAGGATTTAAAATATTCCTTACTCACAACTAATCTATAGTGTTAGAAATCAGGTTACTGATTCTGTTGGGTTTTTTTTTTCCTGTTGTTTCTTAAACTGGGTACTGATTACCCAGGTTATTCTAGTTGTAAACACTGTTCAAACTCCTTGCTTCTGATGTGCATACTTTACTATATATAGATCATACTCCAATAAAAAAGATTTACCCCATCTAGCGCAAAGAAGAATGTAGAAAACCAAAGGCTTAATGGCCCGTGTAAACCAAATCTCCTCTAGCT